>VDFB02266395.1:192602-265607 GCA_007258455.2 Sequoia sempervirens
TCGTACCAGAGCAAACATAAAAAGGAAAACCCCAACTTCTTCACACACGGTTCAAATCCTTAGGCAGGGGTTACAAGATATGCAAAATGTTGAAAAAGAAGCTGAGGAGTTACTAAATAATTTGGAGTAACATGGTGTTTGGTTTTCTGGTTTTTTTGGGTGGTCCTTTTTTTGGACCCTGCTATCTTTTGTTGCTGTCGTTTCCTTTTTGGGACAGCTGGTTGGTTGTTGGTACTTTTTATGCTTTTCTGTTGATTGTTTGAACTTCGTGGTTTCAGGTCCCTATAAAACCTATTTTTTTCCTTTTCAAAAACAACACCCTATCAAAAATAAAACAATTTATCCTAAGATAGAGAACAATAATCAATAAATTTTTTGATCTTTTCTCAACAACACGCTATTGAAAATTGAAAGAATAGAGTTTGTTGAACATGAGCGTATCAAAAATTAGAGAATATAGCCCAAGGTAGACAATAAAAATTTCCAAAAACTACATAATGTCAACAATTTTGTGGATCATGAGAGGGATGATGACACAATATAGCCTTTCCAACAACACCTTCTCAAGGATGAAATAATATAGCTTAATCAAGAGAAAAATAATGAACAATAGCCAATGGAATCTAACACAAAGTGTATAACATTAATTATTTTATTCCATCACAACCATAGCCTGAAACATATGAATTTTGTTTGAATCTTATCTTAGAAACATAGACATTTGTACATAAGATATATAAAATAAAACACAAAAAAAGGAGCCCTAGTTTCCACCCTTCCATATTGGGTCATGGAGCCTCATGGACTCTCACCAAACCCTCGAGCAAGAATATACATTGTCCACCACTTTGATCAAGGGTGAAATGAATATTTCTTAATACAAACAACATATAGTATATTAGGATCTAATTGTCTATTTGACCATGGTAACTAATTTTACAATTAGTTAATCAAATTCGCCATTATAATTGGAGTCTATTGTGGAAAAATAACAAAAAATGTGAAATTTAGTGTGGTGAACATATGTATTTGATAGAGAATATGTAAGTTAGTAGATTCAAAGACTTTTATAATGTATAATACAAAATATGGAATGCACGTATAATGCAAGGGATGAAATAAGTCAAAATTTAACCATACTTGTGCACATGGCAGATTGCATTAGGAAAAGAAAAAAAGGTCTAATCTCCACCCTACCATATTAGGCCACAGAGCGCCAGACACTCTCACCAAAACCCCAAGTAGAAAAATAATTTGTTCCACCAATGTGATCGATGGTAGAAGCAATGTTTTGACCACTAATTACTTTAAACAAAATAATTGAAATCCACATTATGGCTAGAGTATGCTATTGATCAATAACATCAAAGTGTGAATTTTAGTGCAGAGGTCATCTCTAATTCATAGACAATATGTAAACCAGGAGATATCAAAGTTCTATATTTTATAACACATAATTTGCTATGGACTTGTAATGGGAGGAATGAAGTAAATAAAATTTAGGTACACCTGGTCCATGTTATAGAATGTAGTGTCAACATAAGAAAAGAAGGCCCGATGTCCACCCTACCATATTGGCTCATGGAGCATTGTGTGCTCTCACCAAACCCCCAAGCAAGAAAATAAATTCCACCATTGGGATCAATGGTGAAAGCAATGTTTAGGTTGCTGAGCACTGACTTAATACAAGATCTAAAGGTGTCAAACGTCCACGAATGAGGATTGTTTGGGTTGTGTATGGTTGCAAACATGAAAGGATAACATGAAGTTTAGTGTATTGAAGACATACCATTGGTAGATGATAAATCAATTAGAAAATATAAAGACTTATAGAATTCACAACAAATAATATGCAATGTAGATGTAGTAGAACAATGTAAGTAAATAAAATATAGGCATACCTTGTGCAAGGAATGGATTGGAGTATTGAGACAAAAAAGGAGGCTTGATTTGCACCCTACCACATTGTGTCATCGAGCGTAATGGGCTCTCACCAAACCGCAGAGTAGAAAGATTAAATGTCCACCACTTTAATCAATGGTGAAGGCAATAATTTGGCACCTGAGAAAATTTGTTGAGTGGGGATCAATGTTGTACTTCTTTAATAAATTGACATGGAGTTGTGAAATAAGAAATGCAAGAAAAGATATATATTCTTACATTCTATAGAAATGGAATGTAGGTGAAGGCCATACACCTTGCAAATGTGCAATCGTAAAGCTATTTAACATTTAGTAGATTTGTACAATAGACATGTGCATCTATATTTTAGCACACACATTTGTAACCTAAAATGCTTTCAATAATAAATTGACATGGAGTTGTGAAATAAGAAATGGGACAAAAGATATATAGGCTTACGTTGAATAGAAATGGAATGTAATTGAACGCCATACACCATGCAAATGTGCAATTGTAAAGCTATTTAACATTTAGGAGATCTGTACACAGGACATGCACATCTATATTTCACTACACACATTTTCAATCTAAAATGATTTCAATGAAACATGATTAGACATAAGAGGAATTTGAAGTTTACTGCAACAAACATGTGTCATTAGTAGAGAATATCTAAATGAACAAATATCAACAGTTGTATAGTTAGTAACCAATAATATCTAATGTATGTACAATAGAATAGATCATATAAATAGGATGCAGGCATACCTTTTGCAAAGAGGAAGGGACAATATGTAGACAATTGCATATAATTGTCTTCTGGTACCTGGCAATTTTATTCAGCTAAAATCATTGTTATCTATTTTTTAAAATATATACAGTTGTGGCATTTGTCACAAAGAATTTTGGATGTAGTTGCAAAAGAAGAGGTGGAAAGAATGATATATAGCCTTACCTTGTATACAAATGGAATATAGCTGCAACATGAACACCATGGAAAACTTGTGAGCATGAATGTATTAAAAATTGTTAAGATCTATAGTAATAGCTGGAAATGTTTGCAATCTAAATTTGTTAGAATCTGAAATTGTTAGAAAGAAATAATTCAAGCATGATACCCCTAGAAGTAGCATAATTGGGTAAAGGGGAGGAAGCTATTGAGAGAAAAATTAAATATAGAAAATAGTTTGGGTGAGTGGGGAAGAGTAATGAATCGATGTTTGTTGTTGGGTGCAAGGGGAAACACAAGGAAACAATTGAATAGAAACTTCTCTTAGCAATGATTGTAAAGGTAAAACCTTCAGAATGTTGGGAAAAGTGATTAGAACTGGACTATGGAGTAAACAAGGGAAAAGGAATAGTAGGAATCAAGGGTATTGTGAAAGAATTGAAATGGAAAGAAAAAGGAGAAGTGGTATAGTTATCGTGAAGAACAAAAATATTTCATCATGATGGGAATTCAGACAATTGTTGGAGGTGATCCCTTTCTTTGATTTGAATCTTGTTGTATTTGTTGGAATGTAGCCTAGAGTACCTATCAAAAGAGAAAGGTGGATCTATATGTATTTGTACTATGGATTTAACACGAGAGAGACTTGTGAATGTTATCCCTTGCCTTTCTTTAGTTCCAATATCTATTGTAGATTTCTCTACTGTCAAGCCTTGAGATTTATGGATTGTTGTCGCCCAGGACATTGTCAATGAGATTTTCCTTTGGCTGCCTCTTGTGATTGGGATAATAGGGATGAATCTTGGATTGTCTTGATCCCATTTTGGGCCAATGTAGTTTTGGAAGTCAACAACAACATATTCAGATAGTTGAGGTGGTCTGAATTTTCTCATCATCACCATAATCAAGTGTGTTTTGTTGGGAAAATTTAGTAGCACTAATTGCAATTGGAACATTTAATTGTTGTAGCATTTTCCTATTATGCAGAGCAACCAGCCTATTTATTAGGAATAAGTGGATAGCCTCATCAAAATCTTGGTTTTTCTTAGATGTAAGCATGGTTTTCATTCGATTCATAAGAATTTTCCAATCAAACAGGGATTTATGACAATTTCTAATATTCATAAGGAGCGTATAAAATTGTTGCTATGAATTGGACTGCCCATGCTGGCGGAAGACAATGTCAAGCATGACAACAATATTAAAAGTGTGCCAAAGTGCCAATGCTATGGAACGAGAACCATAATAGGCCTTTCCATAATAGGGGGTAGTTGTGTCAAGTCACCCACGAGTATAATAGACACACCACCAAATGGTTGCATATGTCTACCAAGGAATGTTTGCCACAATTGACTATCTATTTTAAGCAACAACCCAAGAAGCTTATTTCATCAATTAAGATGTACTTAATATGTTTTAAGTCCTCTTGAAATATGGTCAATGGTTTTCCTTTTACTGGATTCATATCTCTTATTGGTATCCAAAGAGCATTATGCACTGTGGAGGCATGAATATTGTAAGTAGCAACACCCATTGGGACCAAAGCAAGCAAATGATTCATTTTCTGATTCAACAATGTATTTAGTGCTCTCTGTATCTTGTTAATGAGGAATGATTTACCTATGCCAACAATTCCTTGAATTATCATACATAGCGGTGGTGATGAGGACGGGCCAAGATGGTGTTGTTCAATAATATTCAAAGCAAGCTTTTTCCTTGGAGATAGTTGATTGAAAAGTGTGGGCATTGCAGACAAGCAAAGAGTGCCTTCAGCTATATGCAATTTACTTGTTGAAACAAACTATTCAACAATGCTATGAAGATTCTCTGGAACATGGTGGTTATCCCGCCTGTGATGTAGGTCAAAATCCCATCTACCCAAGAGTTGTAGCTGGTCAAAACAAACATTATTTGTGGCACCAAGTCGAGAGAGAAACTCCCATTCATATTCATCTACATGGGGCAGAGATAACACAGTATTGGTATCACTATCACTACCTTCCCCATCGCCAAGGGGGACAATAAGTCTATTGACATGCCAAGCGTCATAGCCAACAACATAAAATAACCTCCAATTTTGTGTTATACTTTCTCTCGTAAGGCCTAGCTCAAGCTCAACATTTCAAAAAGGTTTATATAGTAACAATTCTGACCAAAAAAATGTTTTGAAGGCATCACTTTATCCAGCAGGATGGTCTTGAAAAGTGGGTAAACAATGATGATAATAGGTTGTGGCCAAGCACGCCAAGCTACACCTTTGCAATTTTTCTAATATATATAAATTTGTGCAAAATGAATAAGGGATATTGTCTCCATTTCAATTGGTCTTTGCATTTAGGAATTAATATAATCACTGGAAAGCTCATCTCCATTATCAACTATTTTCAAATGATGAAATGTCTACCTGCTAATGTTCAAAGACAAGAAATGTTGACTTGACATGGCAAGGGAAAAATTTTGTAGCATATGGCATTTTTCTTGTGCACCAATTTCACGATCAACAACCAAATTCATCATGAATTTTTGGTAGGCAAGAAATGCTTTATCCCTAGATGAATTTTTATTTGCAAGCCTTTACAAGATATCAATGTAGCTTTCATATTTTTTCTCAGACTTTGATGCATATTTGGAAATGTAGTTTAGCACAATTTGTCTAGACAATATTGGCTGGAAATCAACATTTTCTTGCCAAATTGCAAGCATCTTAGGGTTGTGGATATTAAAACACTCATCATTTCTTGCTGGTTTATACGATTTGTTCAATTCATTGTCAATTGCGAATATCGAAGATGGTTGCATAGTCCATGAAGCTTTGTAGGGACATTGTAATTGGTGACCTTTTTTCCTAAGGCAAGTGTACTAAGTGCACTTGGTATGCCTTTGCACCATGTTCAACAACTGTTCATAGTTGACCATTGGATCCATTGAAGAAATTTACATAGTATCAAGCAAGCACGGGTCCTCCAAAGCTGAGTGGTGTATCCTTGATATGAGATACTCTAGAGGATAAGGGTTCCATGTTGAGACATAGTGATCAAAAAATTTTTTTGCTTGTTGAAGCTCATGTGCATTGGACCAATCAAGCATGTCCATGTTTAGGGCATCTAGGAGCCACAAGAAACTGTGTACATGTGTTGACCCACAATGTTGCCACTCATACCTATACCAATATTCTTTTGTGTGGAAAAGTCTCTCAATAACCTCTTCATAGAAAATAGTGAATCACAAGTGCATGTACAAGGCTTTTATGTACAGGTTTTGTATAATGTTCTCTATGAAGCATCTCTAGGAGTATGGAAAATCCAATAGGGCACAAGGTTCAATCACCCTATGCAAATCAGGCCATTTTGTATATGTAGAGCTCAAAGTGAAGAAAAGAGTCGGTGTACCAAGCTGGTGGATCATTGCTGCAAGCTCTTGTCAGCACTTGGCCCAATATGAGCATGTTCCTCACAAGGATACACCAAATCAAACAACCTAGTTTTCTATTTGGGGATTTGGTGCCTCCCAAAGTAATTGTTGCAGAGCAATAATAGACTCTGGGATTATTTCCTCCAAGTTTGTTTTCATAAAAATAGATGTTGATTATTGGCTTCAATGTCTCATTTATCAAATTATAAAGGTAATATCTAAATATGGCATGCCTCCCAAATCTATTATCACAGTATCTCATGAAGTGCAAGGCATATTCATGTAAGTGAATTTTTATGGTTCTCGATTATAGGGGCATTGCCATGCCATTAGGGAACAAGATTGGAAAATCCATGCTTAATAACCCTTTTGTGTTATATTCATTGATAGGGATAGGATTTATTTAAGGCCAAGGCAAGGTATTTTGACTAGTTTCTTTAATTTTTAAGGCATCTCTAATTGCCTAAAATTCTCAAGGAGGATTGGGCATCAATGGAATAAATGATGACGAGTCCTAAAGGTCAACTTCCTCATCAACAATGCTTTATGCAGTTGTCATTGGTTTAATTGGGTTATTCGTTGGTTGTTCCTTATGTGTAGAAGATCAAAGATGTCAGTACTTATAGAAGGAAACAAATTTAAAGCATCACAATCTATTGCAACATCACTATAGTATGGGTCCTTCTCAATTTTATATATTAATACAACCATGACATTATGTTTGTCAACATAACAACCATAGTTTGTCCCTTGAATGCCAATTCTTTGCACAATCAGGACTTCAAGATCATGTAGACAACGTGAAAAAAATGTTTCAATGGCCATGATGTCTCATGGGAAGCTTATAGTATGGCTACTATATTTGTATTGGCCCTCTCTAGCATGGGTTACTTGCAAAACTGGAGCAACTCTGGCTATAATCATTTCTTTGACTTGAGTAAGATTTGCAAGGATGACTAGTTGTGGTCCTAGATCCATTTTGTTTGCTATGATAAATCTGTGGACACCTTTTTTAGAAGCACAATGCAAACAAACAATGCTAGCATTGGATGCCTAGACTCTCATGTCAACATAGCTCTCATTGCAAATAATTTTTTTTTAATTTAGATAAAGCATTAATGCATCGACAAAAGGAATGCATAGCAATGCAAAAAGTTTCACCAAACATGTTGCTTGAGTGATGGGTTTCCGACGATGTGAATGGAAAGAAATGACCAGCAAGGGTTTGTGGTATTGTACAACTAGGTATTATGGTGGAAGATTCACTACTATGGCTATGTTGCAGCTACGTAGGGGTGGGATTTGAGGGGGTGCAATAGCGAGCAAGTCTTGCTAGTGAGCTTGTTTGCAATGGCAGCATGCCTAGCTAGGCATGTGGTGTGAAGCCAAGTGGATCTATAGCACATCTTTGTTGCAAGTATTTAGATCACCGACCTGCACAAATCTAGTCTTTGTGATGTGCATAATAAAGTTGGTTTCTTTGGCATTTTGTAGCCTTTTTATGATCCACACTCAATGTAGCATTCAAACTTGAAGAAGGCTAGTTAGCCTACATTAATAATATTAAGCAAATAATAAAATGGTTGCAAACACCAAGTTAAAGGGAAATTGTATAACTAAAGTGGCCAAGCTAATTGAATATGTAGCAAAAATGTCATAAGTAGATAGCAACACTCAATAATACCCTATGGAAAAAAATATAAACTATATAACATGAACTAAATTTTACTATGTTCCAACCATTAACACAATATGGAAGCCATAAAGGAAATAATATTGGTTTGAATAGTGCCCTAGATCGAAGGCTCACAAAACAAAGCAATCCATAGTAATAAAGTGATGCACAAAGAAGGAAAAATGTAACGCCCACTGTGCAAACCCCAGAGAACAAACATTGCAACAATTTTTATTTATTTATTTTTAAATAATACACAAAGTAAACATGCATTTGTACATTAATTACATTTATATATTAATTACATTTACATTGCACACTAACAACTTAATGTTACATTCTCTGGGGCACGCGAGGTTACATCGCAAAACAACTAAACTGAAATAAAAGATAACACATCCACTAAATAAAGTACATCAATAACCGAGAGTGAAAGTTTCATTACATTACATAATACAATCATGATGAATCTCCTTTAACAAGTTACAATTGATCCTAACTATTACATCATCATATAAACATAAGATTACATGCTCTAAAAAATGAGTTACAATACAATTCCCAAACATGTGGGATGATACAAAGTACAATAACATCAGAAACTACATAGTGAACACTGGTACAATTCCAACTACAAGAATGTTGTGAACAAAGAATACTTATGGGGAACCCAACAAGCGCAGAGCACGTTCCACCCAACCATGTGAATTATGAATAACTCACCCCCCGTGCTTAGAGGTGACAAGGAAGTTAACTCGACCATGATTGTCAAACTGACTCCATGAACAACATAGTACAAATACAATTACAACTCAAGGTTACAATGACATAGACCACAACATTCACAAGTCAAGAAATAAGATAAAGATAAGAAACTCGCCACAATTAATCAAAGCAATGACAATTAAAAAAGTCCAAAGAACATTCATAAATCATTCTCAAAAGAATCTGAAACACATTAAGCATACCACTCCCAAAACACATTTCCAGAGGCAATAAGCAACAAAGCAAATGGGTGGCTAGTGGAGGGTGTCATCACATAGCTCTCATGGGATCTCCTGGCCCTTCCTCCAACTGAGGCGTCGACCCCCACGAAAAGCCACTCTCCCTAAGACCCCTAACATAAAACAAATCCAGGCAAGGGTTGAACTCAATAGATAAAACACATAACTCAAAACCAAGCCATGTGAGGCATAACTCATCTCACAATAATTCATAACAAAATTCAACAACCCGTACAACCCTTCCATCACAAAACCAATAAGTTTCAACTCCAAAGGTATAACCAAGACGAGGATAACATTCAACATTAACATGCCTCTGGAACAAAGTTTCACAAACTACCACAGAATTCCCACAAGGGAGACAAGCCAAAAATAACAAAATAACCCACTTCCTAGGGTATCAGGTTCAAAGCGTCATAATCAACAATTCATATCATCATACAACATAACATGAGAATTTTTTTTGAAATAATAAATATTCAAGGATAAAATCATTTCCATATTATTTTATTTTATTTTAAAATAATCCAATTAACCATTTAAATCTCTACCCATAAAGAAAGGATCTCTATATATCTTTTATAATTATGTAAATTTAAATATATATATATACACACGTATATATAATAGTATATATACACAGAAATATATAAATACATATATATATTTATAATACACAAATATTTGAACAAATTAACAATGAGATATATCTAAATATAAAAGGCACGAAAAAATAAATCAATAAATAAATTCAAACCAATGTTCGGCCCAAGGACACTGTGGTAGTCCTTGTGACTGCGGCGTGCAACAGTCTGTAGGACTGCTATGCACAATAGTCTATGGACTGCTGTGGCAGTCGTAGGCTGACACAGTGGGGGGCGAAGGGAAGGGTATGGCCTACGACGTCCCTCCCTTCAACCCATATGAAAATTAAAAAAAAAACTTTAAATATATTTTCCTTTAAGAATTTTTTTTTTGTCTAAAAAATTACCCATATTTTCGTCCCTAGTACGGACGTCGACACAGTACCGACCATTATTTTTTTTTATTAATCAAAATTTTGAATACATTGCAATACACGAAGGTAAATTTATCTAGATATATATATAATATATATATATGTGTGTATATATATACATATACAAAATTTGTATATATATATACAAATATATTATATAATATATTAATATATATATTCATAAAAACAAATATCCCAGTTACAGGTACAGAGAGATAGAAGGTACGGAGAGACAGAAGAACAAAATAAAATATATTCATAATCCCCAAAATAAATTGCTCTGAAAGAAAACCATGTATATATATATATATATTTTAAAACAAACAGAATCAATTTAAAGACATATAGTTGATTTTTACAAACTCACATTACTTTCTCAAAGCCAAATTTAAAAAAATATTCATAGAGCAATTTTTTTTCATAAACAATCTTTTAATTTCTTCTGTAATGATTCAATAATTTCTCTTTTCAAAGGTTTTCCTTTTTCTTTCACCAAATAATCTAATTATTTTTTTGTTTTCTTAAAATTGGAAGACCAGAGAAGAAATAGATAAAACCTGGAGTCCTGCGCTTATTTGAAAATCTAATGCTGCCCGTTGATTCTGATGGCCTCTCCGAAGAGCTCCTTGTTCCTGCTTCAAAATCTCTTTTCCAGAATACCGTACTCGAATTTGAATCTTAGACTTTACTCAGAAGACTCTCTCCAAAAAATTTCAAACAAAAAAATGAAAATATTTTTCCCAAAAAACTACAGAAGATTTCATCAATACATCCCCATTCACTTGTGCAGCATCTGTCTCAATAATCCTCTGTTTGTCTAAACTCCCAAAATTTTCAATTAAAATAAAAGATAATACCATTCCATTGCAAAAGCTCCAAAAATCATCAATAAAAGAAATTATATCTTTAAAAGTAAGCTTTTCAGTCAAATCTCAATTCTCATTCATTCACACAACTTTTTCCTTCTTTTATTTATTTATTTTTCTATTTTCAATACTTTTTGTTTTACTTTTTATTTTTACAACTTTACTTGCAAAGCACATTATCTAATTAATTTAAATAATTTATTCTAACAATTATCCTCAACAAGATAATTAATTAAAATAATAATCACAATTTAATATTTAATTAACATTTAATAAAATACATGACTTTTTAAAAAAATAAAATAAAACATTTAAATATTTAAATACAATTTAATCTAGCATTAAAATAAACAATCATTTCCATCAATTAAATAAAATAAATCACAGCTTATAAAATACCAACATAAATAATGTACGACAAAACACAAACAATGACCACAAAGAACGACAATTACAAGAATGCACAAAACCATTTAAACAAGACAATCTGACATCATGGGACAGGATGACTTCATTGCCACCTCTGTTTCAATATTATACCATTAGGTTATAGGTGCTCGCCCTGTCCTGCCGAAGCAGGTGGAATCAAGACTATGTACCTACAAACCCTGCATACAAACAATGTTGTGCACAATATATCTATTTAAATACAAGCACCTCATGAGAAGGAATCGCAGTGTAGCAGGGCACCCACGAATGAGTGGTGCTACACTGTCCTTCAACACATCTATCCAAACAATGTAATGTAACCGATAAATTAATCATTTCTAAACTAACAAATCATATCATATCATCATGAACAATTACTAATTCACTGCATCACCACCTAATACTGCATCTATATAAAAACATCACCAAATAAATGCAATCATAATGTAATATCATACTCACAAAATACCATTAGAAGCTCTTGTCCCATCTTCCTCTTCTGATTCCTTAGCTAGACTACCTGCACATCCCAGGTGAGAATGGAGGGGTACTACAAAAAACGCACACATGGCACAATTATTTTTTTCAACAATGCTTTATGGGAAATGGCCAAACAATACATATATGTATATGTATAGATAAATGTATGTATCCATATGCATTATATTTAAAACTGCTTTCAAACTCCCATTAAAAAAACAAGAATGTAACCAATGAACAAATAGCTAATACAAAATGAAATGGAAGAAAGGAATGCCTGCTCTCCACCCCAGCATACTAGGTCACAAAGCCCCGTCAGAACAATATCATTGTAGAATTGGCTAATTCAAAAGCAAATGCACCAATTGCAATACTAAATTTTCCTATGCATTGACGAGACTTCTTTTTAGAAAAGCATTTTTTGTGTTAACCCATGTTGCATATACTAGTAATTAATCAAGTATGATGATACATAGTTTAATACTTAAATACTCTTTTGAAAAAGAAGTCTCGTCAATGGTATAAGCTCAAGTGTCTCCACAAATTTTTTCCCTATGATAAATCATGAAATGAATGTTGCTTATTACTCTCGATATAGCACCTTTCATTCTAACGACTATTTTTCGAGCGTAGAAGCGATAATACCCAAGGAATCACAATTGACATTATGCATTGCATGCATATGTATGGATTTCTTACTTGAAAATATCAAACTATGGCATAGGGGAGGGAAAATTTAGAAAATAAAAAACCCACATGTAGATAAATACTTTTCCCTATAGCCATTTATTAACAATAACCAAAGTAAACATATATGGAAATGTATTTGCAAATGTATATATACATATGCAATCTGTTTTCAATGGAGAGTATAATGAATGGAAGGTACGATGCACTCTTTAAAGAAGAGTGAACTACTAATGATGCCTATGGCTATGCATCATCCCTTCCTTCATTACACTCTCCACCTAAAATAACTTCTCATTTTTTTATTACACATGCATATACACATATACATATTTATATACATATAGTACAATGAAGACAAGAATGTATTTGCAAACACCAGGTCAACAATTCAAGACTTTTTCTACTTGGAAATATAAAAGGATGTGTACGCGAACTAAAAAAGCAACAATGCAACCAATAGATACATGGGTAATAGAAAATGAAACAGACCAAAGAAATACTTGCTCTCCACCATACCATAGTGGGCCATGGAGCCGCATGGGGTCTTAGCAAACCCCTAGGAAAGAACATACATTAACCACCAGAATGATCAATAGTTAAACCAATGCTACTTACTATGTCCAATATAGAACCTTTCATACTAACAATTCTTACTAAGACATCACTATTAGCAGTATGCATCGAATGCATATCTAGCGATTTGTCAGTTGTAAATATAAAAGATGGTGCAAAAGTAAAAAATTAAAAAATTAGAAACATACTCATTCAGATATACTTTCCCCAATAGTGATCTATCTATGACAACCAAAGCATACACATACGTAAATGTATTTTTGTGATAGATTTTGGGAACCCAAGATGATTCCTCTCTTCCTAAGATTTTTCACATAGAAAGAGAGAGATTTAGGTCCCAAAATGCTTATGTAACACTCAAATTAGGATGTATGCTATATTATTTGACGTAAATGAACTTAAGTAAATGCAATTGACTGATTGAAATGAACTACAATGAATACAAAAGTGCAATTTAAGCTATGTTTGAAAACATATTGTGATATGCAAATAACATTGAAAATGAAGAAATTATGCAAAATGGAAAGAGATTGATGAAATTAGGGTGCACCTGGATGAAATATGGGTTTTCTGGAATGTCTAGAATGCTGATGAATTTTACTGGTTTTTCATAGTGGGACTCATTCGCCAAGGGTGGAAAATTAGTCCTCCTAAAAATGAAAAAGTGTTGGAAACTTATTTCTGACAGTCCGGATCCGAGATCTAACAAAATACAAATTTTCAGACCTCAGGTGGGACTCATTTTCCAAGGGTGGAAAATCAGTCCACTCCTAGATTTTTGAAAAATCAGATAGCAACTCTACAACACCAAATTTGGGAATGTCTGAATGTCGGGTTGCCTGAGTTAGTTCTGTAGGAAACGGACAAAAAAAAACTCAATAAGCTTGAAACAGTGATATGTTGACTTGAAGAGCCTACTTGACATGATTTACACTTTTCAACACCTTTAAACTTGTCAAATCTACAAAACAAAGGCTACAAATGTTGGAGGGTTAGCAAATAGGGGTTTTCTTTGGTCAAACCCCACTTTGGTAATCAAACCCAATAGAAATAAATGAAATGCAAAGGAAATGTAAACTAACAACATGAAAATGCTATTAACTCACCAAATCCTTGATCTTATAACTCTGAAGTAATGTCAATGGCTGCTTTAAAGTGCTTCAATAGTTGCTTCAATTAATGATGTAGAATGTTTGAGTGCTTGAATGTATTAGGAGATTGAATACTTGAGTGAGGAGATGTAAAATGAGATGAAAAATTCCTATTTATACAATTCTTGTCCCTTACTATCCATTCATACCTCATAACAAGCCGACATCAAGTGAATTTTAATAAAATCTTGAAAGGAAATTTGAAATATTTTGAATTTGGGGCCAAGGGGAACTCATTCGCCACCCATGGTGAATGGGTCCCACCTAGGACCTAAATCCATGTGTCGAGATTTTTTTTTTGTTTAATGTTGTTTGTCAAGATAATATCAAAATATACACTTAATTAAGCATATGAGGGTATAAAGAGACAAAATAAAGCATAAGAAAGGTGTAAATAAGGAGATTGTGCCTAGAAAAGCATGAAATCTTGTTACAAGACTTTACAACACTTTAATATAGGACTTTTTGATGAGTAAAAAGGTGATTTTTAGGTAAAGTGAATTAAATAGAGTCTAGAAGAATGTGGAAATTTCTTACAACACTTCACAACACCATGACAAGATGTTGTTCTTTGAGTTTTAGTACCTAAATAAGCATGTTCAAGCCATGATAAATCATAAAATCAAAGCAACATAGTTTCAACACCATGAAACAAGAACTAAAAGGCCATGAAAATGACAAGGGGCCTTTTTTCTATGGCACATTTATCCCCCACTTTAGTGAGAGGACGAACTTTCTTCTTGACACTAAAGTAGCCATGAACATCTTGGGGAGGGTTCAAATGCACCTACACTAGCAAGATGGAATACAATGATCAAGAGGGACGATCAAGCCCCTAGGACAAAGATCCCATGGAAAACTAGACATAAGGATAAAGGAACACACAAGTGTTGAAATGAATTGAATGAAGCTTTTATCATGAATCCAACTAGTTGTGAAAAGAGATCTAAGCTGATTGATTGAAAAAGAAAATGTGTACTCACTCTGGGGCAACAAAACTAGTTATCTATGGGGTGAGAAGGCCCAACTATATACTCAATCTGGGGCCACAAAACTAGTTGTCTGCGGGGTAAGAAATCAAAAAAATAAGATACATATGCTAGTTGGTATGCACTCACAAACACAAAAGTGGATATGGGGAAAATTCATGCCACTAGTTGGGCTTCCCGCTCAACCATGCCAAAGCTATACCCATTCCATAACTTTAACAAGGCATTGCAAAGCCAAAGAAATGTAAATTTTGGTTTAAGTTTCATGATATAATCAAAAGAGGATGGCACCACAGGCATGCAAGTTGTGTTATGAAAGGTGGCCAAACAAATAAGATAGCTCCACAGGCATGCAAGTTGTGTTATGCAAGGTGGCTGAATGAGGATGCAATAATGTGAAAGACTGTTCAAAGGAGTCTTGTTCAGTTTATGCAAGGTCAGTCACTTAGAGAACATTGTGTCTAATGTCTCCAAGAGAGGACCAATAAAAGAATAGTATATTCACAACTCAGGGGATGCAGTGTGTTGCATCAAACCACAAAGAGGAATGTAATATGCTAAGATAGATCACACTTATGAAGGACATCACACCCAATGTCATCCACAAAGTGACAAACACATCACATAAATGACAAGGCTACATTAAGAAGCATGAATGCATAATGAAATAATGGTAATGTATTCCCCCCACTTTAAAGGAATTGCAACACATTGTTCTATGAGCAATTACTTGAAAGTAGAGAAGAAAAGAAAAGGTAAAAAGAAAAACAAGACATGAGAACCAACTTGGAAAGCTCTATGCCAAGTCATATGTTTTTAGGGTAGGTTGTGTCATGTCAACGAAAAAGAAAAAAAGGAAGGGAGTTTCCCCCCAACAGAGAAAGTACACCAAACACATAAGGGATCTATGGATTTGGGGTCAGTATGTTTGTTGCTACAATGTTTTTATGAAAGAGCGCAAAACTTTCGTCATTCCCCAAATACACATAGAACTGGAAGAATGACACAAAGAGAGCGAAAAAAAAGGAAAAGAAATTCCATTTTGAGTCAACATGGAAGAGACAATTGCAGTCTCGATGTTTTGCATCATCCCCAAAAGGAAAACACAAGCGAAAATAAAGGAAGTGAAAAGGAAAAATATTTTGGGTCAACATAAAGGAGACATTTTAGTCTCAATGCCTTGCATCATCCCCAAAAGGAGAAAACAAGAAAAGATAAGAGAAAAAGGAAACAAGGACCATTTGGATGAACATGGAAGAGACATAGGGCATCTCTATGCTTTGCATCATCCCCAAAAGGAAAACACAAAACAAAAATGAAAAAGAAAAGGACTGTTCGGGTCAACATGGAAGATACATAGGGTGTCTACACTTTTCATCATCCCCAAAAGGAAAACACAAAACAAAAATGAAAAAGAAAAGGACTGTTTGGGTCAACATGGAAGAGACATAGGGCGTCTCTACACTTTGTGTCATTCCCAAAAGGAAAACAAAAAAGAAAGGATGACAAATAGAAGAATAAAGGTATGAATAGAGGAAGTGTACAAGCAGAGGAAAAATCAAACACACGATACGAGGAAACATGATATGCACATGAAAAGAAGAAAAAATAAATAAAGGACAAGTAATGCAAATGTTAGTCAACCATTAATTGAGTAATTAGTTTCTCAGTCTTGGATGAACAAGTGGAAAAAGGAATAACAAGGTTAAGAGAAACAAATGCATTACAAGGACAAGGCTAGCAATGTCTCACCTCCCACAAAGTGTAAAAACAAGAATGAGACAAGATGAGTGATGGGAAAGGATCATGCAATAGTGAGAATGGAAAATTCTACAACTATTGGCATCACAAAAGGAGTTTAGATTGGTTTAATGTATGACAGGGAAATAGTCAGTATCAGTGAAGTGATACTTATTTAGTATATCTTTCAATGTTTGACTTTCTTCGGTGTGATGTCCAAGGATAGGATGATATTTGCAATATTGTATATGAGAATCATCAAGATGAACGACCAACCTATTGGAAGGTGGTAAAATTATATAAGACCTTTATTTAAAAGCAGTTGAAGTCTCCTTTCACATTCAAGAGGAGGTTGTGTAGGAAACTTTATCTTCTTCAATTTGTATGGTTGTTTGCGTTTACTAGGTTCTCCTTTTTCATGAATAGGAGGAAGGAGACCCATAGGGATCCTAACATCCTTGTCATTAGAAGGAGAATGTTGAAGTTAGGAGGAGCATTCAAGACCACTATACTAGCATCCCAAATTCTCCTAGGTTGAAGAGGATGTATGTCAAGATGAGAAGGAACTTGATATCCTAGTCTTGTTGTATGTGCTTCAGTTGATTGCTGTTCAAGAAATTGATGGATGTCCTATTCATATTTTGTGTCACAACCTTGTTTACTTAAAATTTTGAATCCTCTACCATATGTTTCTTCAAGGTTGATAGGAATGTTTGTGACTTTGTGCTCATAGAATGGTTGGGATTGTGGTGGTTCAGAGGAACTAGGTCCTATGTTGATTTCAAGATGTAAATATGCAAAGTGATCAGGAGGTGCAATAGTAGGAAGTTCTTGTGATCTCATAGAGGGATAAAAGGTTGCATTTGCTTCTAGGTTTTCAAGGAAATCATTGTAGAACTTATTAATGCTATCATCATCTTCTACAATGATGTCGACATCACGAGGAGGACAATCATGAGGAGTTAAAGGAGCATGAAGTTGTTCAAGGTCATTACGGTCACAAAAAAGGTACAATTGGACATGTCTACCAATGATTTGAGGGAATTCCAAAACTTATTGAAAGAAAATGCCATGATGCCAATAAATTAAGATGCAATAAATGAGGAAAAATAGAGAATCTATAACTAAAAACATAATGTAGGAGCATAGAAGTGTAATGCAGAAAAATGCTAAAGAGATTACAAAAATGTTGTTTGAGAAATGCATAGGGGTTGATTCACCCTAGGTGGCGAATGAGTCCTAGGATGCAATGTTTTTTATGTTTTTCAGAATTTTGAGAATGATTTAAACTTTCTATAGAATGCAATAACAGATGCAGAATGCAAATTTTTACTTTTTTTCAATAAATTTAAATGCAAAAATGAAAACTAAATGAATGTTTCACTAATGCAAAATGAAAGGTCCTAGAATGCAATAAAATATCAATTTCCTAATTGAATGCTAATGAAAATGAAAACTATGATGCAACATATGAATGCAATCAAAATTTTTAAAGTATTTTCATGTCAGGTTCACCAAAATGTGACAGATTTTGGGAACCCAAGATGCTTGCTCTCTTCCTAAGATTTTTCACCTAGAAAGAGAGAGATTTAGGTCCCAAAATGCTTATGTAACACTCAAATTAGGATGTATGCTATATGATATGATGTAAATGAACTTAAATAAATGCAATTGATTGATTGAAATAAACTAAAATGAATGCAAAAGTGCAATTTAAGCTATGTTTGAAAACACATTCTGATATGCAAATAACTATGAAAATGAAGAAATTATGCGAAACAGAAAGAGATGGATGAAATCAGGGTGCACTAGTCTAAATATGAGTTGTCTAGAATGTCTGGAATGCTGATGAATTTTAGTAGTTTTTCACAGTGGGACTCATTCGCCAAGGGTGGCGAATCAGTCCTCATACTAATGAAAAATTGTCAGGAACTAATTTCTAACAGTTAGGAACTGAGATCTGACAAAATATAGATTTTTCAGACCTCAGGTGGGACTCATTCACCAAGGGTAGTGAATCAGTCCACTCCTAGATTTCTGCAAAATCAAACAACTCTACAATACTAGATTTGTGAATGTCTGAATGTCAAGTTGCCTAAGTCAGTTCTGCAGGAAACAAACAAAAAACACTCAATAAGCTTGAAACAATGATATGTTGGGTTGAAGAGCCTAGTTGACTTGATTTCCACTTTTCAACACCTTTAAACATGTCAAATCTGCAAAACAAAGCTGCAAAGACATATGCAAAGGGGAAAAGTGTTGGAGGGTTAGCAAATAGGGGTTTGCCTTGGTCAAACCCCACTTTGGTAATCAAACCCAATAGAAATAAATGAAATGCAAAGGAAATGTAAACTAACAACATGAAAATGATATTAACTCACCAAATCCTTGATCTTATAATTCTGAAGTAAAGTCAATGACTAATCTAAAGTGCTTCAATAGTTGCCTCAATTGATGATGTAGAATGCTTGAGTGCTTGAATGTATTATGAGATTGAATACTTGAGTGAGAAGATGTAAAATGAGATGAAAAATGCATATTTATATAATTATTGTGCCTTACTATCTGGTCATACCTCATCATAGGCCGACATCAAGTGACTTTTAATAAAATTTCAAAAGGAATATTGAAATATGTTGAATTTGGGGCCAAGGGGGACTCATTCGCCACTCATGGAAAATGAGTCCCACCTAGGACCTAAAACCATGTGTCAAGAAAAATGTTGTGTTTAATTTTTTTGTCGGGATAATATCCAAACATACATTTAATTAAGCATATGAGGGTATAAAGAGAAAATAAAGCATAAAAAGGTGTAAATAAGGAGACTATGTCTTGAAAAGCGTGAAAGCTTGTTACAAGACATTACAACACTTCAATATAGGACTTTTTGATGAGTAAAAAGGTGATTTTTAGTTAAATTATATTAAATAGAGTCTAGAATAATGTGGAAAATGTATTACAACACTTCACAACAAGTTCACAAGACGTCATTCTTTGAGTTTTAGTACCTAAATAAGCATTTTCAAGCCATGATACATCATAAAATCAAAGCAACATAGTTTCAACACCATGAAACAAGACCTAAAAGGCCATGAAAATGACAAAGGGCCATTTTTCTATGGCACAATTTGCAAATGTAGCTATACATATGAAATGTTTTCAATGTAGAGTGCAATGAATGAAAGGTACAATGTACACTTTAAAAAAGAGTGTAACATTGGTGCTCCTATGGTTGTGCATCGTGCCTTCATTTTTCCAGTCTCCATTTATTAAAACTTCACGTTTTCCATTGCACATGCATGTATACATACACATATACATATACATATATTACAATGAAGAAAAAAGTGTGCTTGCAAACACCCAGAAAAAAAAAAAAAAAACAAGATGTACTCTCCATTCTACCATATTGGGAACACAATTTTTTAAGTTCACATGTATATATACATAGACATATTTATATATATGTACCGGTTTTAGAGTTTTCTGGCACTAGCGGAAGGGTGGCGAGTTTCTATTTGGATTTGGTGAACTTTGGTCACAATTTTTGTCAACCTTCCTACTTTTTGAGCTCTTTGGCGGCACAAAAAAGGTGGTGGATTTTTTTTTGATTTATGTATATGCAATCACTTTTTATCACTTTTTATCAATGGTGGAAGCAATCTTTCTCATCACGCATAACATACATCATATCATTGCAACAACTCCTTTTGTGAAACATATGTTGGAAAGGCTAGTTGGACTTCAACCTTCAAAGAAGCTCATAATCTGGGCTCATAGCTGTGAAAGGAGGTAAAGTCACAGAAGAACACCCAACAATGCCTTATTAAAAATTGCATAGAGTTTTGCTATCTTTGTTAAGGTTTTTGGGTAGGGGGTACTGACACAACCATCACCACTACATGGACTCCATAGAATAGTAAATGTTGATGTCAAGATGATGAGCTTCTATGAAGGTGCAAGTCCAACTACCTGCTGTGAAGTTTCTTTGAAGGTGGTTGCAATTTTTATTTTTTTTGCATGGGCGAATCACTCCAAAACCAATACAAAAAGTGTTGGAAATGGGACTAATAATGAGAGTGATGCAAAATGCATGTGCCATATGTACATATATCTATGTATGTGAAGGAAGCACAAAGATGTACATAGTGGAAAAACTATTTGAAATATTGTTTCACTTGTGGTTTGTAGGTTGTTGCACGCTACATTGTTTGACCTTTGTCAATGCAATCTTGATTGTTTTAGATTTTGATAAGCTGTTGTTGAGAGAAGACTATATTGTTGGTAAAAACAAATACTGCTTAATCTATGGTCCACGTTTTATGGCTATCATTTTGCAAGGGTATGTTGTTGTGAATCTTATTGTTTGATGGCTTTGTCCATCTAGCTCATGATTGAAGCAAATATTGTTTGATCTATGGCATCCATTTTGTGGCTATGGTTGTAATGGAGTAAAATAGTTAATGTTATACATTTTATGTTTGATTGCAATAGGTATTGTTGATTACTGTTCTCTACCCTAGGCTATGTCATCTTTTTTTGAAATAGATTTTCTTGACAAGCCCATATTGTTTCAATTTTCTATCAAGTTCTGTTGAGGGAAAATAGTATAATTTCACATGGCCTTGCCATTGCAATTTTTTTATTTTATGTGGGAGTATTTTTATTCCTTCAGATTTGTAGCTATGTTTGCTAAGGAATTACATTATTAACAATATTCACCCTTTGTTGATTGTTGTTGTCTAGTTTACCCTATGTTGTCTCGTTTTCAATAAAGTCTTGTTGAAAAGGCTGTATTGTTTGAATTTTTCTCAAGGCATTATTCTCATAAGCCTATATTGTTTGTTACAAGCAATATTGTTTCATAATTTAATGTTTTTAATTTATATAGATTTATTGTCCTTTTTAAGAGATGTATCAGTATCTACAGTTGTTCATATATCTACTTGTGGACATGGTTGTATGCATGTGTACATTTATGTATGTATATAGATAAATATACATGCATGCAATTGAAATTTCCTAGTGCATACAACTTTCTGCTACAGATGTGCATAAATATATGTGTGTGTGTATATATATATATGTATATGTATATACATATATATACATATGTATGTATGTATGTATGTATATGTATGTATATACATATATACATATAGATATATATATATATATTTTTTTTAAGTTAGTATGTATGTATATATATAGAAAAAATAGCAAGATTATCTTCATTGAACCTTAATGTCTTTATTCTTTCAATAAGAATAATTGAAATGATAAATGAAACAATTTATTCAATCCAACAAAAGAAAAAACAACAATGCCCTATGGAAAACAACAAAAAGTATTTTAGTGATTCAACAAGTATTAGATGCAAAGTCTACCAAAGAAGAATGCAAGATACCGACCATTATGCAATTTCTGATGATTTTTGTTGTCTAGCTCCGGCTATATCATGCCATTTTCGATAAGGCTTTTTTCAAAAGGCTATATTTTTTCAATTTTTGATAAGGTGTTGTTGAGAAAAGACTATATTGTTTGTTGAAAGAAATATTGTTTCGTTTAAGGCTCCGTTATGTGGCTATTGCTCTATTTGGGTTTTGTGGCTACAATTTTGTGTGTTTGTCCAACTGGGCTATTGTTGGAACCAATGTTGCTTGATTAATGGCTTCCATTTTCTAGTTATGGTTGGAAGAGAATAGAATAGTTAATGTTGTACACTTTATGCTTCGTTGCACTGGGTATTGTTGATTATTGCTCTCTATCTTAGGCTATATTGTTTCATTTTCGATAAGGTGTTGTTGAAAAAGCTATATTGTTCACATTTTTGATAAGGTTGTGCTCAGAAACAAGTATATTTTTTGCATCGGTTTGTAACTGTTAATTTTGATGAAGGTTTTGTTGACAAGGCTATATTGTTTCAATTTTTTTGATAGGGTTCTGTTGAGAAATTAGTATATTTTAAATCCAATTTGTTTAAGTGAAACTTTCTAGGTTTCTATTTATGGATTCCATTTTGTGGCTAAAAATATATACAAATGTGGCATTTGTGTGAAATAATTTTGGATGTAGTTGCAAAAGAAGAGATGAAAACAATGACATATAGCCTTACGTTGTATACAAATGGAATATAGCTCCAACTCAAACACCCCATTAGGCATTGTTGATTATACTTCTCCTGCTTAAGCTATATTTTTTCTTTTTTGAGAAGGTGTTGTTGAAAAGGCTATATTGTTTCAATTTTCGATGAGGTGCTATTTAGGAAGGAGTGTTTTATGCATAGCAATATATTATTATATTTTTTATTATATATATATATGTTCATTGAAGGTCAATGAGCAGTAGTAAGATTTTGTGGATATCGACAAAAGACAGCATGATAATAGGCATGAGCTTGATTCGCAAAGGCTTCATGAAACATTCCGCACTCTTGACCCCTTCTTCTGTAATCACATCAATTATTTCATGAATCCTATGTGCATCAAGCTCACTCCTCTTGTCATTGTATGTATATACATACATATATATATATATACATACATACATATATACATACATACATACATAAATACATACATACATACATACATATATATACATACATACATATATATATACATATATATATGTTATTGTATATACATATATACATATATATAGACATATATTTCTAGCCTTCTAGTGGCCATGTAAAAGATGGTGCAGGTGGTTTTTGGATACCTTGGGAATAGGGTGGCGCATTTCACATAGCATGGATAGATAAGGCCATTGGAATTGAATGTTGGTTCCCATCAACATTAATTATTGTATGTTTTGCATGTACTGGCAATGGTTGTAATAACACCTATCATTTAACGCTTTGGGGAACAAAATGAATATTTGGGGAATTTTTGATAAGGCATTGTTTGGTGTCATTTGATTTCTATACATGCTATCAGACCCGTTAGCCAAGAAGGTAAGCTTCTGAGAGGGTGATAGCTTGATCAAGCTTTTTGCAGCTTCTGCGAAGGTGGGTAGAGGTTATTTTGTGTTTTTGCATGGGGAAATGTTTACAAAGAAAAAGAAAAGTGTCACCTGTGATAATATTTTTCCCATTTTTGTGTAGGAAAGCTAGTAGGAAGAGGTGAATTTGAAGCAAGTGGGAAGAGGTGCATGTTGGGAAAACTGTTAGCAATATAGTATTTGATTTGTGGTTCATGGTCTGTGCCAAGCCATGTTGTCTAATTTGTGATAAGGTACTATTGTTTGCTTCAAATGTTGATTAGATATTGTTTAGAAAATACTATATAGTTTCTAAAAAAAATTAGAAGCTCATATATAGTTCACGATGTGCGCATATGGTTTTGCATGGATTTGATACTGTGAGTTTTTGTGGGTTTGTGTTTATGGTTTATGTGTTGTGGCTACAATTGTAGGATTGCAAGAACAAGGCAACATGGACAAAGCTAGTGGGAAGAGGTTTTCTTTAACCAAGCAAAAAGAGGTTCATATCGGGAAAACCATTTGCCACATTGTTACACTTGCGGTCCATGGGTCTTTGCAGGCTATATTGTTTTATCTGCAATAAGGTTTTGTTAGTTGCTTCAAATTTTGATAATGTGTTGTTGAGAGAAGACTATATTATTTGTGATAAACACTATTGTTTGGTTTAAGGTTTTCATTTATTTGCTTTGGTTTTGCATGGGTTTCTAACTATGACTTTTTTGTGTTTTGTGGGTTTCTGCACTTGGGTCAGTGTTCAAATCAATGTTGTTTGATTTATGGCTTCTTCTTTGTGGTTATGGTTGCAACTAAATAAAATAGTTAATCTTATACACTTTTTGTTAGATTCCATTGGGCATTGATGATTATTGTTCTCTTGCTCTAGCTATATTGTTTTATTTTTTAGAAGGTGTTGTTGAGAAGGCTGTATTGTTTCAAATTTTTATGAGGTTTTGTTGACAAAAGAGTATTTTTTTTTGAGTTTTTTGTCATTAATCTTCTGTGGGTCTCTCTTCAAGGTTCACGTTTTGTGGCTATGGGTTTGCATCAGTTTGTAACTATGTATATTTTCTATTTTGCAGGTTTCTGCTTTTGCGTCGGTGTTCAAACCAAGGGTTCCTAATTTATGGCATCCATTGTGTGGTCATGGCTGCAACAGAGTGAAATAGTGAATCTTATCTAGTTTATGTTTGATTTGATTGAAAATTGGGCATAGGTTTCTTACTTTGATATTTTGTTTGACACCACCATTGATTACAATGGTGGATAATACATTTTCCCTATGTGCAAATACATATATATGTCATAGTGGGTACAGACAATATTCATACACACTGATCCCTATGTTCATTCTATTGCTACATTTTCTGAATGGAAATATGTATTGCAAGTGCAAGATGCAAGGTTTATGCCACTGTTTGTGAAGTGTAACAACTCACATGCACAATGGGTGGTTTATCCCCTATTTATGTGAACTTTGATCAAAATTTTCCCCAGCCTTCTCATCCTTTTAGCCTTCAATAAAGCTAGTGGATATTTCTTTATTTTTAAATCAAAATCATTTGGTGTGTCAATAAAGAAGGCCAAGAAAATTAAACATTGGTTCACATTAGGCCTAATTGACGTATGGTTCCCATGCGGTCACAATGTTTGGAAAGTAATAAAATAATCAATGTTGTTAGATGCAGATATATATGCATTCTTGGTTGTTGTTAAATAACTTCTAACACATTATTTAATTTATGGTTTCCATGTAGTGTTGAAAGTTGCAAAGAAATCAAACAATCTACATAAACACATACAATAAGCAACATAACAGTCAACATATATGCACAAAAAAATATTTAGCATTTTGAAGTCATCAAAGAAAATGAACAATCTATAACATTTGTACAAAAAGGAATTGTTGACTGTAGGTCTGTAGCCCCAACTTATAAAAAAATTTAGAGCACAACAGCCAAAAATTCCTTGCAGAGTACAATTGAAACTAGTAGCCTCTTAGCTAGCCAGCAACCCTCCCCATATCGCTAGAATTTCGATGGCAGTGGAAAAGGTGGTGGATGGGGATGGCACACGCTGAGAAGCTATAGAACAACAGTTAACAATGCCTTGTAGAAAACAACATAAACTATATAGTGTTGCAACCATCAACACAAAACAAAAGCCTTCAATGAGACAATCATGATTTCAATAAAGACCTAGAAAATAATTTTTCCAACATGAACCTATCAATAAATGGAAGAACGAATATAGATAAGTTTAAATCTAGGCACATATGGTTGTTTCCTGGGACAATGGAATAAACATCACTTGACACAGCTTGTGGGACCAACATTTCTTTATGTATGGGCTACATATGTTGCCGACGAGGGAATAATAGGTTGCATTAAAAATTTAACTTAGTAATTGGGAACTCTAAATTATTTTCAATTAGAAATTGTTTACTGTAGAGTTGCACTTTCAACCACAAAACGTACATTGTCACCCTCATCTATTCTTCACAATGCAAGTACAAATATATATATATATATATGTATGTATGTATAGGATTAAATGTAATAATGCCTATGAACAAGTATATAATTATCACTGGACGTTCCATAAGAAATATTACAATAAGAAGAAAGTTATATGCATGTCCACTAAAATGGAAGACACATAAATAGCTACAAGCAAACTACTCCCAAATACCCAACAAACATAAAATGTGAAGGCCACATAAATATGTCAAATATAAACAAGTCAGACTATACACTAGAAGGGCTGCAAATCCAAGCAAAGAATATTTGTATTTTGTTGAATACACATGGAAAACAACCAATACAAGTGTCAGAAACAAAAAATAAATAAGGAATAGACTTTTGGGTTCAGTGCTAGAGGGTTGCCAAGCAACCTGGGGAGAGCTAGTGTCTACCAACATTGTTGGGGCTGCTCTTTGAAAAGGATAGAGCTACAACGTCAATGACTAGCCACAAGCTCTATTACGACAACAACACAATAGCCAAAGATTCAATTAAACCAACAAAGGCTTACGAGCTTCGTTCCCAATTTTTTAAATTACAAACTTTTTTACATTTCAATTTCTTTTGTTGGGACATTTAGAATATGACCAAAAACAAATAGTATAAAAGCTACATTTTACAGAACTCTTCATAAATGATTTAAAAAAAATCTATGTTCCCCTAAGACAACCAACCTAGAACATACATTGTCCATCAATGTGATCAATGGTGGGGTCAATGTTCCATATAACATCAACAATACAACTTATCATTTCAAGAATGTTCCAACAAAAATTAACAAAGTAATCACTATGTATCAATGTTGTTTGCATCCACTGTGACATACACAAACATCTACACATAGGGGAGAAACAAATTTCTGATTCATGCCCTTCGTTTTCTGACCATGGTTACAATGCTAGAAATTAGTGAATGCTATACAAATTATGTTGATTTGGATAAGGAATTCTTCATTGTTATACTCTAGCCTAAGCTACATTGTATCATTTTCAACAAGGTGTTGTTGAGATGGCTATATTGTTTCAATTTCAGATAAGGTGTTGTTTAGAAAAGGCTATATTTTTTGTTAATATCAATATTGTTTGATCTATGGATTGCATGTATTCATTTGGCAACCATCACCCAATGCAAACAAACCAAAATAACCTCCAACCACGCTTATACACATTTTTTTAGAATCCATTGCCCATCGTTGATTATGACTATTTCATAATATTGTTTTTTGCATCTAATATTGTATATGTACATTTCTATTGATAGTCGAAATGAAATCAATCAATATAAAAGTCAAGAATGGCTTCTGGATAACAACATTAACTCTATAATATTAAATATTTTTTTCTACATTGCAAATGAAAGTATATAGCAAAATCCAGAGAACAAAATTTGGCATTACATTATGAAAACAACACAAACTATTTTAATATATTGCAACTATTTGCACATAACAGTAGCCATAGATGAGACAATATTAAATTTTCCCATCTGTAGATTTGTGTGTATGTCAAAGTAGATGCAAGGAATATACATACGTACTCTTCCCAATGTTTATTCTTTTTTGAAAATAGTTATTTGTCTGAACCTTTATAGGGAATAATTCAAATTATATACTTTATATTAACTTTTATATACAATATTGAAGTGTTTTTCCTAATTATTTCTTTTTGTTATACAATTTATGTTTGATTCCATTATGCATTGTTACTTACTATTCTCAGGCTTAGGCTATCTTGTTTTATTTTCAATAGGGTGTTGCTAAAGAGGGTATAGTATTTCAATTTTTGATAGGTTGCTATTGGGAAGGCTAGTTTCTCTCAATTTTTGTTAAGGTTGCATTCTTCATGTGCAACAACTGGACAAGAACAAGCCATTGTGGCACGAACATTAATTGTTACATGGTATAAATATTGTGGGGATGGTTGTAATTATACCTGATATTCTACACCTCAGGAACCATACTGTAAGCAAGCACAAGGGAACATTAAAAAGTGGTCTTTCCCTATAGTGCATGCAGTCAGAAATGCTATAAAATCCATGGAAAATACCATGACTTATGATTTCTTGGAAAATTCCATAAATTTTAAATTTATGGCAAATTCCATGAATTTTATAATGCTTCATTGCATTCTCTACAAGCCAAAATAGCTCCTTTGCTTCCTCATTCTAGCAAACTTAGATGGATATCCTATTAGTCTATTTACCTTTCCCCCGAGATTTATATATACACATATATGTATACATATACATATATATGCATATGTATATATATACACATATATACATGTATATACATATATATATATACATAGATAAATATATACACACAAATATATATACATATATACATATATATACACAAATATATATGCATATATATACATACACATATATACACATACATACATACAAATATAAATATACACACAAACACATATAAATATATACATACATATATATACTTCACCACACTAAACTTCACATTTTTTTGTTATTTTTCTACAACAGAATCTAGCTATAATGGAAAATTTGATGAACTAATTGCAAAATTAGTCACAATGGTCAAGTAGACAATTAGATCCTAATTTTGTTTCTATTTGTGACAAGCTTTTTTTGAGAAATAAGTATATTTTTACTTGGGTTGCTTGTTGTGAATCTTTGTTGGCTTTATGGGTTTTGTTTTGTGGCTATGTTTGGAACAAAATATAATTGTTAACCTTTTTCCTGTTTTTGTTGGTTGTGGTTTTGTATCTTGGGCTATATTTATTTTCAAAAGGCTATATTGTTTGAATTTTCTATAAGTTAAAATAACATAAACTATGTTAGGAATACACCTCTTCCCGCTTTCTTTCTCAATCCTTCATTCTTTCTCTACTACTTGCAAAGAATGGACACATAATTATCACAACCCAAACTTTTCTAGTGCTTTTGGAACCATCAACACATGAAAAAAACACAAAATAACCTCCAACCACAATAAAAAAAAATTCCACAGCCAATGAACACACTTGCACCTTCGCAGAAGCTTTCCCTCCTCACTGACAACTATCTTGAACAACAAGATAAACCCAAAGAATCACACCCAATCATGCATTATCAAAAATTGCACAAACAAATTCACTTTGTTTTGCTAGGACTTTAAAGACAAATTTTATTTGCAACATCACCACTACATGGAAACCATAAAACAATTAATGTTGATGCCATTTCTCTTCCCTTCTCTCGCGTTGCGCCAAACACTTTTTATTTAAAAATCCAAAAAACAATCTGCCACCTTTTCCATGGTGACAAAGACCTCAAAAAAAATGAAAGGTCAAAAAAAATTCCATCCTGTAGACATGCAAAATCAACATCATGCATCTAAATCTAACTAATTAACATCAAATTCTTCTATTAATCAAATAAAGAAATTTATTCGATTAATTTTCTCCTTTAATTAAATAAATCAACTTTATTTAATTTAATCCTCACATACCTCTTTGATTAAATAAACCAATTTTATTTGATCAAATCCTAACATTCATCTTTTAATTAAATAATTCACTTTATTTAATTAATCTCTAAATTCATTCATTTAAATTCAACCAATTCATCTTTAGTTGATTTAACACTAAAATCATCCTCTTTGATTAAATAAATCAAATATTTATTTAATTAAATCTAAAAACATTTTCTTCTCATTTTGATTTATTTTAATCCTAAAATCTAAGTCAAAAGTAAAAATCACCTAATGTTCACTTAAATTAATCAAACTATGATTAATCCTAATTCTAATCACTCCAATCCTCTAGATTTTGCAACTTGTGCAAATAAATCAATTTAATTGATTTATTAAATCTTCCTCATTTTCATTCAAAAAGGCATCTCAAGTCAAATATTCCTTCATTTCAAATCTCCCTCCCAAATGTCTTCTCCCCCAACATGGCATTAAATCCCCTTACATTGTCTCTTACATGTCCCCCACTGGGCATTTAAGACTCTTTCTTCTCCCTCCAACAAGCCAACTTTCAAATTTCAAATTTGAACCTAATAGCATTTATCATGCACAATGACCAAAATGTGCACAACCTTCCTCCATTGACATGTTGATAAGTGGAATCTTGTAATTGGATCATGTTTTTTCCCATATCCTCCATGTTCAATCCTCCATCATACTTTCTTATAAATAGATGATGCCTCCTCTTTTGTATTAATCCTGCACAATCTTCTTCACAATCTTAGTCATTTGAATCCACATCCATCATCTAGGAGCTTATCATGGATTGGGAAAGGGATTCTTTCCACATCAAAGAAGCACCAATCCACTATGGGATAGGGTTTAATCATGTTTTCATGTGCTTTCATTTAGTTGTTTTTGTTCTATTTATCTAGTTTGTATATTTTAACACGATTAAGTATTTCATAGGAATCTTGGGTTTGCTTATTTGAAATTGACTAACTAAGCTAATTGTGGTCATTGTTTGAAGTGATGTAGATTTAAGGTTCACGTACATAGAAGCACTTGTTCATTTTAAATCCTCAAAGGAAGAAATGAATTCATTTTATAGCACCAAATCAAATTTTTGAAGTTGATTGTCCAATTTTTTTCCAAAAATCCAAGTCTAGTGAGTTTCTAACGTTCAATTTTAATCTAGCTTTGAAAAGATCAAATCAGAGTCGATTTTAAACCCAAAAAAGAAGTGAGTTGTTCTAAAACAGAAAACAAAAGCAAGAATTGGATGCTCTAGACTATTACAACAAGCATTTAAAAATGCTTTTTCAAGTTCAAGTTTACTTTTCCAACTCAAATTTTCTTTTGTTTGTTTTTGGATTTCTTCGCCTACTACATCACCATATTAGTTAAAAGTGTGTTATGTATCTATGTCATCCTAAATGCTCAAAAATTGATTCCTTGATGTTTTATTCTCTATGTCTTAGAAGATTAAAAGGTCAAGAGTCGTTGAATTTCCCTTTCACTTCATGCTTATCCACAAAACACAGTAAGAGAAAAAAGTGTGAGTCAAATCTAATTTAATCATGTGGATTATTGGTACCACTAATTGATCAAATCTACTTTCAATGTTTCAAAAATTATTTTTTGTTTTTCCTAACAAAAGGTTCGAAAGTTAATTCAATTGCAAGAAGTATGCCAAGGTTTCAATTTCCTCTTAGTCTTATTATCTTGGTGATCAATGCAATATCTTTTTGGACTTCAATAGAGGGTTGTACTTTCTAGATATGTGAGATGATGTATTTCATATTTTTCAATCAAAATAAGTGGCCAACCACGCATAGGTAAAAGAGTTTAAATAATAGAAATCGTAGCAAACAAGATCATAAGGGTTTCATGACTTCCAACTAAAGACTTTTTGAAGTTAAAAAGAAGATTGTGATTTAAACACATGAGATGGAGGTCAGAGAAAAAATTTAAGAGTAATTAGAAAGTTGCTAGATATGTCAAAAAGTCTTCCCCCTACATTTAGTTGTTTGCCTTGCATTCATTTTTTAGATCTACGAGATATTTGATGGACAACAAAACTCAGATTCTGTAGATCACAAAAGAATAATGGCATTAATAAATGAGAAGTCAAACAAAACACATCCCAAGAAAATTCTAAGGAACATTATGAGCTATGCTCGTCCATTCAAACTTAAAGACAATCAGCAGTGTCTAGGCATGATCAGCAGCAACAATAACTGTCTTTATCCAACACTGCTTTCTTCCCTTTATATTGATTTTTTGAAAATTATTGGAGAGAAGATTATGTCTCCTCCATATTCTGCATAAATGTATCATGCAAGTGAAATTGGAAAGTATGTGCCAAATTCTATAGCCTACTTTTCTTTTTAGCCTTCGCTCTGCCTATTCCAAAATGGATGGTTTGAAACAGGGTAGGGACATCTATCTAGAAATAAAGGTTGGAGATAAAAAAAATAGATGTTGAAGTTGCAACTACCATGGTAGATCAACATACAAAACGTAGATGCATGGACAAGTCACATGAACATGAACTATTTTAGTCACATCAGTTTCAAAGTTGAATTTGGGTATAGACTTGTTTTCCTTAAAGGAGAAAACCAAAGAAGGGAGCACTACAAGTCGAGGTGCAGAAGCAAGTGCAGATTTGCTGCATGGTCAAAATTATGATCAAGAGTAGAATAGCTAGCTTGTAGGACATGCAGTGCAAAAAATTGAAGAGTTTTCCCATGTTTGTCCTCAATCACAAGAGGTTCCTATAGAGATTGTGAAGACAAATACTATTGGACACTTGACTCATGATGATGTGAAACGCTTGACTGGTGATGACACGAAATAAAATAGTGTTGTTACATGCCATAGTGAGAACTCTCACACTAGTGCTATCAAGAGTGGGAAGACTAATGATAAGATCTTTACTGCAAAATTTTCTAGTTTAAGTTGTAAGAAGGTTAATTTTGAAAAAAGAAACGAGGAAAAGTGTCACTTTGGCAGTTGTGTTGATGAAGGTTGTGCCACAAAAAAAGAAAACACAATGTAGCATGGAAAAACTCCATTCAAGAATTCGTAACTTTAGGCATTTCAATTATAGGTGGATGTGTAGCATCTGATGTGGCTTGCATGGAAAATCAAGATTCAACGCAAAAAGTTGTCTCTGCTTTTTCTGGTCAAAAGACCCTACAAAATTTCTCCAAAACCAGCGATAAAAATAATGAATGATTAACAACCATTTCCATAATATGAAAGGGTTTGCATTGCAATAGGCACCATGGTGAAGCAGCTTCCAACTGGAAGATCTAATTGCTGGAAGGTTCGCCCCTTCTAAAAAGAAATAACCCAATGCCGCTTCACCCTTCTAATGTTTTCTTGCTCTCCTCCTTCAACCAACATCCTCCCCTTGTAGTGCCCCTCCGTTGTGACCTTTCCAGATTTTGTGTAAGTGTTTAATTGTGTTATTGTTGTTTTGTGTGTGATTAGTTTATGCAGTTAACATAATATTTGATGGAATTTGCACTCAATTAATTAAAATAGCATTGAGTAAATAAAACTAGAAATTAAGATGAAAATTAAATAAATTAGTTTTATAAAATATTAAGTAAAGAGTTATTAATAAATAAATAAACTAATTGTTTTGTAAAAAAGTATTCTTTAATGATATTCGATAATAATTAATAATTTATTAGTTGTTCAAAGATAATCATTATAATAAGGAATTTAAATGGATAGGAAGCTGAAGTGTCTTAAAACAAGAAAAGTTGGAAAGAAACTACACCTATGAAGCAATTGGAAGTTGAAGAGAACTGGAGAATATGAAAAATAAATAATAACTTTATTTAGCTTTTGGAGGGAAAAATGAATACTGGCTCTGCACAATACTTTTAAAAGAAAATTACAGATCACGGGTTTTAGGTGGATATTGTTTTTCGATCTGAATCAATTTCGGAGATCTAGTGTGAAGGAAGGATCTGTGGCTGTGAGGTGGAGGTCTTCTTTTCATCCTCATCACTTCTGAGCATAGGTTTCAGGTTGGCCATTGATTTTCTCTATTGCATTTGATTGCCTTCCTCTTAAAACTTCATTATATTGCTATGGGTTCTCAATTTGTTAATAGTGTTGTTATTAAATTTCATTTAAGGGCAAAGGGAGGATTTCTTGGTATTTGATGGTTGTCTTGCTGCAAGTCTTATGTTAATTCTCTTGGAAGTGTGCTTTGTGATTGTTCTTCCACTTGGTTCTCCGGATAACCACTTTTTCTTGCTTTTCTTTTTGAAATTTTCTTGATCTGTTTCAACAAACTTATTTCATGTTCATTATGTAATCATTGTACTCTAAGAGATGATGTAGATGGAGGCGTCCTTTATATTGTCACGAGCTTTGTCTATGTTTTTTTATTCTTTACATCATAAGGCTTCTCATGAATCATTGTGAGCCTTTAAATTGATACTTCTTCATCTTGCATAGCACTCTGTCCTCAGCCGCTAAACCATCATGACTGCATGCGCCCAGGACACTAGTAGAGCTTACAATAATAGGAAGTTTAAAAGTTTAAATGATCTCTCTTATTTCATTGGCAACCTGTCTAAGCTACAACGCTTAAACATGATAGTAAGTTTAAAGATTTAAATAATCTGCTCGAGTCTTCTGACAATCTATCACAGTTGTAGCACTTGAAATATAAATATTGTCATTATTCTAGCATAATAGAATGCTCCCCTTTGATCGTGGTGGAATTTAACTCCCAAACTTCAATCTGAGCGCGTCTCTGGAAACTCGCTGCCAACAGAAAGAAAATTTGTTCATTAATTCTCCTCCTCTTAAGTCACGTATTTTCTTCTCACCTCTCTCTTTTCCTTCAAGTCTGTGGATAACATTTGGAATTTGATAATAATGCAAGTAGACAACGATATTTCCAAATTACAATCTTCACTTTCTAATATACTTGGCAACCTGTCACTGTTTCGCCATTTCGAGTTGAGGCATTGTACAGAATTAAATAGTCTCCCTGAAACCATTGGCAAACCATCACAGCTGCAACATTTAGACTTGCAAAGGGGGAATAAATTAAATAATCTCACTGGTTTCATTTTTAATCTATCTCTCTCTCTCTGTTTTCATTTTGTAACATTTACATTTTGTATTCAATGAAGATTATGCAATTGTAATTCTCGTTGTTTGATGTTTATCCTGCATACCATTTTGTGTATCCACCCCCTTCATGGAATTGAATATCAACCCTTCAATCTTGAATGAAGTTCATGGTCCATCCACCCTGGCCATTCTTTGGATATTCTTTGCACCTCATGATGTGTGATCCCTTTCAACTTAGTGAAGGCCTTTATCAACCCATCGAATCACTGAAGTCTGTAATTCCTTGCCTCCTCAAATTTGGAGAACATCTTCCCACCATTCTTAGTTTTCCAGGCAACCTGTCCAGTATTCCCTCTAAAAGATAATTGACTGAATGTAGAAGTGAATAGTATATTTTTAACTTGTGTAGTGATAAATGGATTAATTGATGTCAGATTAGAAAGGTCTATTTAGTTTGAATTTATTTGAATACTTGTTCACATGAAGATGTTCGTTGAGACTTAAGTTGTACGAGTGCATATTTATATGTATGTTTTGTTAGTTTGATATATATTTATATGTTATCCAGAGAAAGAATAGTCTAGTTAATAAATGGCTATCATAGAAAATGGTTATCATAGAAAGTATTTCTTATAATTAGTGGTGTTGTTAGGATAAATTGACTTATTAGTAAAATAATAATAAAAATAAAAATAAAAATTATAATGATGTGAAATATAAATAAAAAGCTAGGTTATGTTCTCTTTAAATATTTTATATCACTACATCATAAGCGCATAAATATAATGTAAGCTGATTGTTTTTTAGAGTACCTTGAAAAGGATACTTGAATGGTAATTAAAGAAGAAATTTTTATGTGTAAATATACATTTGGATAGCTTTAGGCTCTTTTCAATTAAATGAGTTTATTTTGGATAAGATAAATTGAATGTTTTATATTTAGTGGTTAAATTTATCCGTGAATGTTTGTAGTATATTAGTCCAATACCTTATTAAGGAGTCTACACTTGGTAGTTGTCATATTAAAATAGTAGTCTTGAAAAAGTATATGTGGTTGGGACATAAGCTACATTTTGTTAGTTATTTAATCTTGTGGTTACGATAAATTGATTAATCAGGGGAGTAATGTTTAGAAGGGAAATAGTACATTGATCCCTTGGGATCATTAGAGAGTTTAGCTATATGGTTTCATTTGGTAATCTTACAATTGGTGGTTGTAATAACTCTTTAATTGAGGGATTGTGTATGTTAGAATTTAATCGTTATCTTTAGTCCTGGTGAGTATTGTTGTAAACTCTATTTGTCTTTATTTTGGTAGTTTTATAAACTTGCATAAACGTTGAAATAAATTGTTCTTGAATTGAGACTTCCTTTTTAATTATTTCTCTTGGATTGTTGATTAGGGGATAACTTTATGATGATCCGAGTTTCTAATAAATGTTGTTCTTATAGGGATACTTATTTAGAATCTTGAGATGGTAATTGTTTTGGTCATTAAGTAGGTTGGTTTCTTTTATTTGGAAATGCGAATAGATAATTGTTGTCATTGCTATGTTGTTGATTTTATGAAGGTGATTTACGTACCACTATAAGGGGGTTCTTGTGAGGAGAAAATTGAGGTTTCCTGTGGAATACCTAGTTGGTGGATTTTGGTTTTATTAAGTGATTTTGTTGAATTAAAGGTTGATTTTCTTGTTGAATTAAAGGTTGATTTTCTTGTGCATTTCCCTATTTGAGGTGACACCATTGTTGATTTGTGGATGGGTCCCTATGAATCTTCCTTTTTATAGCTTTTTTGAGTTAATTTCATATTTGAGGGAAATTTTATCCTTGTGTTGGAATTATTGGGGAAAAACTTGTGTTGCTTCATTTTACCCTTGTTTGTGGGTTTTCATTCTTTTTGGCTTCCAGAGGCTTGAGATGATTGTCAGTTGATGTTCTCTCTTTTATGTGCCCTTGAAGTGGCAAGTGTTTTGGTATCAATATTTTGAAAGGGTTGTACGAGAATTGTTGAGACTCTAATTTTTTGTACTTGTTAGCGAGATGGGTAATGCCTCGCATGCTTTTATGTTGTGATTCTTTGTTCAAATTATGATGGTACAACCCTTGGTTTGTATGTTGTTGGGTCTCTAGGGAGAGTGGCTCCTTGTGGGGGCTGGCGCCCCGATTAAGGGGAAGGGCACAGGATAACCCACGAGTGAGTTAGTAATCAAGTGAAAACCTAATAATTAACTTAGGAGGGTTGGGTAGTAATCTCATTATAAGATATAAAAAAAAAGGATGCCTCGTCTTCATTAGCGCTTCCGTAGGCTAATGGAAGGCTGAGAAGGCTGTGGTTGGCAAGGTCGTGACCTCGTCTTCACGAGAGGTCTACGGCTCCGCATGAGTTACCCTATGGACCGACGCCTCCAGTTGGGAGGAAGGGCACAGGACAGCCATAGGTGGGACCGGCGCCTCCAGTTGGGAGGAAGAGCACAGGACAGCCCATGTAGGACTATGCGATGACACTCTCCCCTAGTTGCCCGTGTGTTTTACTTTATTGTGTTCCTCTGGAAGTAGGTTATGGGAGTTGGTTTAGATTGTTGATATTTGGATTTATCTTGATTTATGATTATTGCCTTGATACATCTTTGGTATACTTTGTGGTCTTGTATGATCTCATTGATATTTGACTTATGACCTTGTACTCCTATGGTACTGTGTTATGATGTTATTGTGTTGTTTTATTGCAATTTGGAATTGTATTATGTTTATTAATTTAGTTTGATTTGGAAGTGTTTCATGATTATCCTTTGATTACTTGTTTACTGGTTATTGCTTTGATTTATGTGATGAGATTTATGACTTTAAGTTATTATGTTGACTCTTGGATGTTGTTGATTATGTTATTGTAATCCTTGAGTTTTAGGATACTTTTGTATGTTGTTGAGTCTTGTGGTTCCCTGTTTGGATGTTCTTGGTTGGGGTCTCTTTCTTGTTAGCTCCTAGCACGGGGGGTGGGTCTTCGGACTCACATGCTCGGGTGGAACGTGCTAAGAACCCCATTGGGTCCCTAGTCAAGGATCAAGAGGTGCGGATTGGTGTTATTGCAGTGACTCTAGAGTTGTATTTGTATTGGATTCAGTTATGATACTTTATATTCATCTATTTATTTGCAACATGTTATCTTGTGTATGGTTTCCATTTATGTTTGGAAACACTGCTGTATCATTGTACCTCCAGAACATTGTATTGTAATGTAATGTTAAACTCGGTGTGGATTTTGGCCATGGTAATTATTACTCAATGTGTTAAGTTAATCATGTATATGTTGTATTTACATACACAGATGGTTTCTGATTAATGAATTTCCATGTATGTGTTACATTTGTTAATGTTTACTTTGTTATGGATTATATCTTGGGCTTTTATTCTTTATTGTCATTGTGTGGATCTAAGTCGCGTAATGACTCCTCGTGTACCCCAAGGGATGTATGTGTTAGTGAATCTATTTAAATGAAAGTCATGTCATGACTTAATGTGTATTACATGTATGTTATGTTTACTTACTTAAAAAAAAAAAATTGTTGTGATTATTGTTTAATTGTCCTTAGGGGTTCGTACGACGGGGCGTTACACCCCTTATCCCATTTAAGTGAAATTGACAGACTGAGTCAAGCATTCAAAAGTTGAAATAAAACACAAGCATGTGTGTATGCGTAGAAGTCACTCTATCACTTCCTATTGCTAACATCACTTATTTCAAAATCTTTGTTTCCATTATTCATGTTTCTTGACAAGGACAAGTTGCATGAATATATTATCTTTAATAATGTAGCATGCAACTATGATCTATGATTTTCAAACCAACAACTATGGATATTGGAATTCGATTTATTACTGATCAATAGTAAAGTAGACTAGCAACATTAGATTACTTCTATTAAGATGCTAGATAGATATTGCATGGCGATTCACCTGAATAACACTTATAAATCTGGCTTTAAATGATTCATTAAAATCATAGACTAATAAGTTCCTTGTGTGATGCATGCTCTGAGATTTGATATTCACCAATATACTCTTTAATTCCTCAATGACCCTATTAAAAAAGAGCCAGATCATCAAAACAGTGATATAAATTGCATTTAACGGTGTCATAAAAAAAGTGTACAGTTTTGAACTGTTTGACAAGTTGACTTAAAAATATGTGATTCTATGGACTGCAATAATTGTAGCATAAAGACATCATGGATTCGATGAAAAAGATTTAGAACATTTCAAGCAAATGTAATTAGCAAGTGAAAAACCAAATTCCAAAACCTTTTCCCAACACTGTCCCTAATGCATTGAATCGACCTTTACACAAAAACATAGAATTTTATGTTCAAAATTAATGCATTAATTGATGAGTTAAAACATATTTAGCATGCCAAAAAAGTAGAGATAAAGCTTTGACAGTGGCTTAGATATTTAAAGATAGTAGAGATTTAGTTCTCCATAACCACACATTAAATGTTGTCAATGTAAAACCTGTCTTTAAACCATTATTTTTTCAATAAAAATTTGACATTGTTGACTATGTGCAAAATTAGAATATAAACAAAAAAATTATTCTATTGCTTGGTGCGTACTTAAAAAGAATATCAGTGTAATAGTATAGAACTGTATATTATGCTAGGCATAGTGTAATAGTATAGTCCTCAAAGCATAAAAAAACTCATTTTTATCACACACAAACTTAGATGGAACGTAAAGGAATACCGCCCCAAGAACTACAAGATAAAAGACAAGCCTTAGAAATTAGAGTAAGACTAATAAGATGAAATAGATGCAAATGGAGGCTTTTGAGAAGCCCCACGGTGGGCACCAAAATATGAACCTTAAATGTGCATTACTTCAAATAATGACCACAATTAGCTTATTTAGTCAATTTAAAATAAGCAAACCCAAGATTCCTATGAAATAGTTAATCATGTTAAAATATGCAAACTAGATAAATAGAACAAAAAAAACTAAATTAAAGCACATGAAAACATGATCAAACCCTATCCCATAGTGGATTGGTGCTTCTTTGATGTGGAAAGAAGCCCTTTCTAAATCCTTGATAAGCTTCTATGATGGATGTGGATTCAAATAGTTGAGATTGTGGAGAAGATTGTGGAGGATTAATACAATAGAGGAGGCCTCTATTTATAAGAAAGTATGATGGAGGATTGAAAAACATGGAGGATGTGGGACAAAACATGAGCCAATGACAAGATGCCACTTCTCAAAATGTCAATGGAGGAAGGTTGTGCACATTTTGGTCATTGTGCATGATAAATGGTATTAGGTTCAAATTTGAAATTTGAATGTCGGCTTGTTGGAGGGAGAAGAAAGAGTCTTAAATGCCAAGTGGGGGACATGTAAGAGACAATGTAAGATGAGTTAATTCCATGTTGGAGGACAAGACATTTGGGAGGGAGATTTGAAATGAAGGAATATTCCACTTGAGATTCCTTTTTGAATGAAAAGGAGGAAGATTTAATAAATCCATTAAATTGATTTATTTGCACAAGTTGCAAAATCTAGAGGATTGGAGTGATTACGATTAGGATTAATCATGGTTTGATTAATTTAAGTGAAGATTAGGTGATTTTGACTTTTGACTTAGATTTTAGATTTAATTAAATAAAGATTTGATTTATTCAATCAAAGAGGATGATGTTAGTGTTAAATCAAATAAAGATGAATTTATTTAATTTAAATGGATGACTTTAGAGATTAATTAAATAAAGTGAATTATTTAATTAAAAGAGGGACGTTAGGATTTGATTAAATAAAATTGATTTATTTAATCAAAGAGGTATGTGAGGATTAAATTAAATAAGGTTGATTGATTTAATTAAAGGAATAATTTAATCAAATGAATTGCTTTTTTTGATTAATAGGAGAATTTGATGATAATCAGTTAGATTTAGATGCATGATGTCAATTTTGCATGTCTACATTTTTCCCCTCTTCGAAGCAATGTACCTGTTGCATTGGTTCAACGAGTAAACTTTTCGCGGTCAAATTTCAATTTTTATTTTCTTCAGATGCCCCAGCAAAAAGAAGTATATTGGTACACGTCCACAGTTCACCAAAATAGGAAAACAACCCACCACCTTATCGCCAGAGCCGAGGTAGTCCAAAACCGGGAAGGCTGATGAAAATTCCAACCAAATTTCACACAAATAGCCGATATATATATATATACACACACACACGTATATATATACATAGATTCATATATATATGTGTAGATACATATATATATATATATATATATATATATATATGTATATATATATATACATATACATATATATGTATATATATATACATATACATATATATGTATATATACATATATATATATACATATATGTGGATATAATATAGATATATATAGATATATATATATATGTTTGAAGTTAGATGCATACACATGAGTATATTTTTGGATGGGTTTTTCATTGTTAATTTTCAAGAGGATGTTGTTGAGGAGGCTATATTGTTTCAATTTGTGTACCTCTCTAGGTTTCTCTTTATGGATGTCATTTTCTCCCTATGCTTGGAACAAAATAAAATTCTTAAAGTTATCTAGTTTTTTGTTGGTTGTTGCTATGTATGTTGGACCATGCGTTAAATCTAGTTTTGGTTTCCATTTTTGGGTGCTTTCTACAATCAACCATACATTCATGTTATATAGTATATGTTTGATTACATTATGCATTGTTCATTATTGTTCTCTAGCCTAGGCTATATTGTGCTATTTTTAATAATGTACTGTGGAAGAGGCTGCATTATTTCAATTTTTGACAGGGTGACATTGAAAAGCCTAGATTCTTTGAATTTTTGTTATGGCTATGCATGGGTTTTGTGGCTATAGTTTTGTGGGTATCTCCATCTGGGTCATTGTTGAAACCAATACTATTTGATTTATGGCTTTTATTTTTTGGTTATTGTTGGAACAGAATAAAATAGATAACATTGTTGGTTCTATGTTTGGTTACATTAGGTATTATTGATTACTATTACCTGCTCGAGGCTATATTGTTTCATTTTTGATAAGGTGTTGCTAAAAATCCTATATTCTCCATCTACATGGCAACAAAATAAAATTGTTGACGTAATCAAGTTTTTTGTCGATTATTATTTCCTAGCTTGGCCTATATTGTCTCATTTTCGATAATGTTTTGTTCAAAAGAATATTTGGTTTCAATTTTCAATAAGGTGTTGTTGATAGAAGACAATAATATTTGGAAAAGAAATATAGTTTCATTTATGGTTGCATTATATGGCTATCATTCTGCATGGGCTCTATGGCTATAGTTTTTTGGGTTTCTCCATCTGGCTCGTTGTTGAAACCAATGATGTTTAATTTATGGCTTTTGTTTTCTAGTTATGGTTGCAACAAAATAAAATAGTTAATGTTGTACACTCTATGTTTGGTTACATTAGGTATTGTTGATTACTCTTGTCTGCATGAGGCTATATTGTTTCATTTTTGATAAGGTGTTGTTGAAAAGACTATATTGTTTCAATTTTTGATAAGTTTCTTTTTTAGAAAGGAGTATATGTTTGGATGGATTTGTCACTATTAATATCTAAGAAGGCTATATTCTTTCAATTATTGATAAGGTTTTGTTGAGAAATGAGTATATTTTTACTTTCGTTTCTCACTGTTATATATATAATTACTCTTCTATGCCTAAGGCTATATTATTTCATTTTCGATAAGGTGTTGTTGAAAAGGCTTTATTGTTTCAATTTTTTATAAGGTTCTATTCAGAAAGGAGTATATTTCTGGATGGCTTTGTCACCATTAATATTCAAGAAGCAATCTTGATAAGGCTATATCCTTTCAATTTTTCATAAGGTTTTGTTGAGAAGTAAGTATATTTTTACTTTCATTTCTCACTATTATACACAAAAACACACACACACATACATATATATACATATACATGATTACTCTTCTCTGCCTAAGGCTATATTGTTTCATTTTCGATAAGGTGCTATTGAAAAGGCTAAATTGTTTCAATTTTGATAAGGTTTTGTTTAGAAAGGAGCATATTTCTGGATGGCTTTGTCACTTTTAATATTCGAGAAACAATCCTGAGAAGGTTATATCCTTTCAATTTTTTATAATGTTTTATTGAGAAGTAAGTATATTTTTACTTTTGTTTCTCACTATTACACACACACACACATATATATGTATATGTATATGATACCATTTCATTGACCTTGTCTATCAGTGTGCCAAGTACTTTTCATATATGTATATTTTATGGGTTTCTCCATCTGGCTCATTGTTGAAACCAATGATGTTTAATTTATGGCTTTCATTTTCTAGTTATGGTTACAACAGAATAAAATAGTTAAGGATGTACACTCTATGTTTGGTTACATTAGGTATTGTTGATTACTCTTCTCTACCTGAGGCTATATTATAAAAATAAAAAACAATCCACCACCTTTTCCCCAACCACGCTAAATGGAAGCAATAAATGAAACAATATAGGCTAAGGTAGACAACAATAGTGAACAATTCCCTATTCAAAACAACATGAACCACATAACATTAACTATTTTACTACATTGCAACCATCTCCACAAAATAGATTCCATAAATAAAACAATATTATTATCAATAGTCACCTAGATGGCCAAACCTACAAAACACAAAAATGATAGTGACAAACCCTTACAAAAACATGCCCACAAAATTCAAACCATAAATCAAAAAATATTGATGTGAATAAACTATATAGTCTTTTTCTCAATAGAAAGGAGTATGTTTTTTGATGGATTTTTCATTGTTAATATTCGAGAAGCAATCCTAAGAAGGCTATATACTTTCAATTTTTGATAAGGTTTTGTTGAGAAGTAAATATATTTTTAATTTCATTTCTCACTATTATACACACACACACATATGTATGTATGTATATGATACCATTTCACTGGCATTTTCTATTGGTGCACCAAAAAAATTTCATATATGTATATTTTATGGGTTTCTCCATCTGGCTCACTATTGAAAGGAATGATGTTTAATTGATGGCTTTTTTTTTCTGGTTATGGTTACAACAAAATAAAATAGTTAGTGTTGTACACTCTATGTTTGGTTACATCAGGTATTGTTGATTACTCTTCTCTACCTAAGGCTATATTATAACGATCAAAAAATAATTTTCCACCTTTTGCTCGACCACGCGAAATTGAAGCAATAAATGAAACAATATAGGCTAAGGTAGACAACAAAAGTGAACAATGCCCTATACAAAATAACATGAACCACATAACATTAACTATTTTATTTCATTGCAACCATCACCACAAAACAAATTCCCTAAATAAAGAAATATTATTATCAATAGTCACCCAGATGGCCAAACCCACAAAACACTAAAAATGGCAGTGACAAACCCATACAAAAACATCCCCACAAAAGCCGAACCATAAATCAAACAATATTATTGTGAACAAACTATATAGTATTTTCTCAACATACCCTTTTCAAAAAGGTAACAATATACCCTAAAACAATGCAACCTATATAATATTAACTATCTCATTGCATTGCAACTATTGCCACAAAACATGCCTTTCAACAGTGACCTCATGAAAAATGCACAAAACACAGAAATCTCATAGTAACAAACTGATTCAAAACCTTCACCAGAAAATGCGAACCATACATGAATCAATATTGGTTTCAACAACAACCCATATCAAAAAATTCACCAAGAACACACCAGATTAACTATTTTGCAACTATTTGCACAAAATAGAAGCCATAAATGAAACAATATATATATATATATATATATAAATGAAACAGTCACCTGCATGCCAAAACCCATAAAACTATATATATGTGTGTGTGTGTGTGTGTGTGTATTTGTGTGTGTGTGTGATCCCAAAATACAGGTTTATAATTTTTGGCCAAACTAGACACTGAACTAATTTTTTCTGAATAAATCTTCACTTTCGAACACCTATATCAACTAAACCATGAGGAATTTGAAGATAATTTAAACTAGTGATTTGTGGAATTTTTTATATAGATTCTAATTATATATTTTGTTAAAAAATTGGAAACAAATTTCACTTCTTTTTCCATCTCCTTCAAAAACTAGTTTTTTTGAACAATAAACACCATTTTGAAGGAGCGACACTCACCGTATAATACAATTTTTTTTCCATGAAGGATAAAATTCTATTTTTTTTGAATTTATATTTTTAACTATGATATTTAGTGCTTCCAATTGGTTTCATAGTATTTTATTGAATATTTTTTCCCTAATCAAGTTTTGAAGTCAAACCAATTACAATTCAGACATAGGTGGACTGTATAACACAACTTTTTTTGTTTGTATCAAAATTCAATTTTAGTTTTTTTGTTATATCAAAGAATTCAATATTTGGCACACTCATATTTTTTTTAAAAAAATTATAATTTTCTATTTTTCCACATGTGTATAACAAAGAGCTTGATTTTTGGTGAAAAACCTACATTCACAAGAAATAAAAAATAAATATAATAATTAAATTAAATTTATTTAAGTTTATACTTTTTGGGAAGCTTATAATAAGGACTACATACTTACAAAAAAAAAAAATTAAACAAATTCATTTGATCCCCCAAAAGGTAAATCAAAAGTGGTTTTTTTATCAACATTTTGATAGTTGTGAAGGACACTCTGTTATAGGTATGGTTTAAAAATAGCGTGGTTCTATCCAAGGGGGTTTGATCTAAAGTAGCTTGATCAAACCCTCTTCAATTGGAATTCTTTAAATGGAACTTTTATATTTTCTAAAAATATGTGATTTTATCAAAAATTAGAATCTCCTAGAAATTATAAACTAGCTTTGTGGGATCACCCACATATATATGATTACTCTTCTCTGTCTGAGGCTACATTGTTTCATTTTCAATAAGGTGTTGTTGAAAAGGCTACATTGTTTCAATTTTTGATAAGGTTCTGTTAAGAAAGGAGTATATTTCTAGATGGCTTTGTCACTGTTAATATTCGAGAAGCAATCAGACTAAGAAGGTTATATCCTTTCAATTTTTGATAAGGTTTTGTTGAGAAGTAAGTATATTTTTACTTTCGTTTCTCACTGTTACACACACACACACATATATATATGTATATGATACCATTTCATTGGCCTTATCTATCGGTGTGCTAAATGATTTTCATATATGTATATTTTATGTTTTATCTCCATCTGGTTCACTGTTGAAACCAATGATGTTTAATTTATGTCTTTCATTCCCTGGTTATGGTTACAACAAAATAAATTGTTAATGTTGTACACTCTATGTTTGGTTACTTTAGGTATTCTTGATTACTCTTCTCTTCTTGAGGCTATATTATAAAAATTAAAAAACAATCTGCCACCTTTTCCCTGACCATGCTAAATGGAAGCAATAAATGAAACAGTATAGGCTAAGGTAGACAACTGTGTCATAGAAAAAAGTACCCTTTCCTTAAGATAAGATTAAATGGACTTAATGAAGCCTTGATCTAGACGTTGTGAGGCATTTTATGCATCCACATTAGGTCTTGGACCTTTGCAAACTAAATAAAATACATTTAATGATGCCTTGTGAACGTGTTGTGAAGTGTTGTAAGACATTTCTACATTCGTCTAGACTCTATTTAATGCAATTCACCTAAAAATCACCTTTTTACTCATAAATAAGTCCTATTTTGAAGTGTTGTAAAGTATTGTAACAAGCTTTCACGCTCTTCTAAGCATATTTTCACTATTTACACCCTTCTCATGCTTTATTTTGTCCCTTTATGCCATCAGAAGTTGTAATTAAGTGTATTTTTGAATGTTATCCTAACAAATAACATTAAATACAACATTTTTCTTGACACATTTTTTTAGGTCCTATGTTGGACCCATTCACCATGGGTGGAAAATGAGTCCCCCATGGCCCCAAATTCAAAATATTTTGAATTTCCTTTAGGGATTTTATTAAAAAAACTTGATGTCGACTTGTGATGAGGTATGAACGGATACTAAGGAACAAGAACTATATAAATATTTGATTTTCACCTTATTTTCACAAATTCTTCATCTCCAATAAATTCATTCATCCATTCTTCATCATTCACCATATATCTTCTCAAACAAGCTAGGTTTTTCACATTGCAAGTAATTTTTTAAGCTTCCTAAGACACTCAAGGGAAGATTTTGCATATGTTATGTTGAAAAATTTCAAGATAATTCATCATGGCAAGGTAATCCACTCTATTATTGCATGTTTCATTCCTTTCTTTCATCACTTTGGTTTAATTACCTAAATGGGGTTTGACCAAGGCAAACCCCCATGCCTTAACATTTTAATATCCCTCTCTTTTCTTGTGTGTGTGCAGATTTGGGTCTCTTGGAAGCTTGGAAATCATTAAAGATCAAGTTTCAAGCTTGTTAAAGCTCTCTCTTCACTCAACAAGTCAAAGAATCAACAAAAAGTCATTTTTAGATTCAAATCTGACAATTTCAGAAGAAAAAATCTATAGGAAGCAAAAGTGCAGATCTAGCTCCATAGAATCTACTCTTGAATTTTTAGATTCATGTAGGTGGACTAATTCATCACACATGGTGAATGAGTCCCACCTATAGACCTGAAAAGTTTATTTTTTTAGTTTTCATCTTCCGACAGTCAAAAACCTATTCGTAGAAGTTTTTATCAGAAGGAGGACTAATTCACCATGCATGGTGAATTAGTCCCAGGAGCCATCAACAATGATTTCTGAGACATTCCATAATCTTCCAATAACATTAGTCTATCTCCAGGTGCACTCTATTTGGTTTCATCAAATTCTATTTTTATTTATTTAGGTTTCTAGTCCATATTTGCAATCAACACTATGTTTTCTAGCATCTTGCATTAGATTAGTTCAAATTCACTTATTTGCATTTGTAAGCATTCAAATACATTCACACACACTTTTACTTCCATTTCCTATCTAATCATACATTAATCTCGAATGAAACATTTGTACATTTTCACCTTATCTTTCTCCTTCTAGGTGAAAAACCCAAGGAGAGCTAGAAAGCAAGAGGGATCCATAATCCTTTGTTTCAACAATAATAGTGAACAATGCACAATGCAAAACAACATGAACCACCTAACATTAACTATTTTATTACATTGCAACCATCGCCACAAAATGAATTCCATAAATAAAACAATATTATAACAATTGTCACCCAGATGGCCAAACATGCAAAACACTAATAATGACAGTGACAAACCCATACAAAAAAATCCCCACAAAAGTTGAACCGTAAATCAAAAAATATTGTTGTGAACAAACTATATAGTATTTTCTCAACAAACCCTTTTAAAAAACATAACAATATACCCTAAAACAATGCTTGACCTATATAACATTAACTATCTCATTGTGTTGCAACCATCACCACAAAAGCATTCCTTTCAACAGTGACCCACATGAAAAACACACAAAACACATAAAGCTCATAGTAACAGAACTATTCAAAACCTTAACTAGAAAACGCAAACCATACATGAATCAATATTGGTTTCAATAGCAACCCAGATCAAAAAATTCACCAAGAACACACCAGATTAACTATTTTGCAACCATTCACACAAAAAGGAATCCATAAATGAAACAATATGGCCAATGGTGACCCACAAGCCAAAACCCACAAAACACAAAAAAACTCGCTCTAAACATTAACCAAAAACACACCAGATTAACTATTTTGCAACTATTCATGCAAAACGGAAGCAATAAATGAAACAATATACCCAATAGTCACCCACATGCCAAAACCCACAAAACTATATAGTATTTTCAACAACAATCGGCACAATGAAACAATATTGGTTTCAAGAGTAACCCAGATGAAAAATCCCACAAAAAACACACAAATTCAATAGAGGAAATGCAAAAAACAAACAATATTTCCTTCCACCCATGACGGCTACATGGAAACCATAAACCAAACGATTTAGACTAAGCTACAGAGCAACCATCAACAATCCCCTTTGGAAAATAACATAAAATGTTTTAGAAATACTCAAAAAATGGTTTTTTCAATATGCACCTCTTCCTGCTTCCTTCAAATACACCACTTCCTGTGTGGTTTCTCTACCCTTTGTTCTTTCTCCACCGCCTACAAAAAATGGGCACAAAATTATTACAACCCACACTTTCCTAGTGCTTTTGCAACCATTGACACATGCAAAAAACTCAAAATAACCTCCAACCACCTTCACAGAAATTTCATAGCCAATGAATGCACTTGCACCTTCAGAGAAGCTTTCCCTCCTCACTCATAGCTATCTTGAACAACAACATAAACCGAGAGAATGACACCCACCATTGCATTACCAAAAATTACACAGACATTCACTTTGTTTTCCAAATACTTTAAAGACAAATGTTACTTGCACCATCACCACTTCACGGAAACCATACAACAATTAATGCTGATGCCATTTCATTACCCTTCTCTATCATCGTGCCAAATGTTTTTTATTTAAAAAAATAAATAAAAATCCACAACCTTTTCCACAGCACCGGAGACCTCAAAAACTGAGAAGGCTGATGAAAAATCCAACCAAAGTTCACCAAAATGGGACAACAACCCACCACCTTTTCTCGGGCATTAAAAATGTCTAAAACTAGGAAGGCTGATGAAAACTCTGAGCAAAGTTCACACAAATAGCCTATCGACTAATTTATTATAATGTTTTTTTTTAATTAAAAAAAATCACTTATTCATTTGAAATAATCTATGATTATTTAAAAATCCATTAATTACATCTAAAATTTTATATTTGAAAGTTTTGAACAATCTATTTCCACAATGAATTTAATATTATGTAAAATTTACTTTACTACTAGTGCTCTCCATTTTTTGGAACTTACCACTTTTTAAGAAACGAAGGTTTGAACTATAGGATATTTTTATTATGTTATGTCTATTTTAAACATGGAATAACAAATGTATCAAAATTTTATGTGGTTTCAAAGTCAATTACCATATTATATCCCCTTATTCTTTTCTTCTCCAATTCTATTGTACCAAAAAATAACTTAAATTTCTCTTTATATTCATTTTTTGGTGAAATATTCTTGTGGATTTTTTGAGTTCATATTATTTAATTATAAATCTACCATAGAAGTACATATTATGGTTACAAACGAAATGATAGGTTTATATAAATCTTAGCATCATGCTTTTATTTCTAGATATTTAGATATTGAGCTCAACTAATGAGATTGTGATAATTGATAACCTTAAGTGAAAATGAGAATGAGGTATTTTAAGTCCATTCAATGAGATTTGAAACTAATGATTCTAAAAAAATCTAGGGGTATTAGAGCTACCAACATCCTTAAAATGATGATGACTATTGAATGTGAATTAATATTAGCATCTCATGTGGGTATGGAAAAACAATAATAATTCTTTTGAATAGGACTCTATAGTTTTTTTTTCCCAAATTAATCCAGTGGGTTCTCCTTCTTGGGTTGAAGTACATATTTCATGTATTGATAGGATATTATGATTGGTGCATAGAATGGTAATTGGTCTAGTGAGGTGTACCATGTATATACAAAATGCATGCATCAACAGTTATGTGATCCACATGATCTTCAAGACATGTGGAGGGTCTAATGAATTTTACAAACTTAAAAAATAACAAATATTTCTATCATATCTAGGTCATGAGGTTGGCTAATGTAGAATGGTATCAATCATCATCATTTAAACTTAATGTGATAATGAAAGTTATTAATAAAAGGAGCTTTATGATTGGTTGACTCTTAGTCGAGTCATTTGGTGTTTAGGTCTCTTACTTTGTCTTCCATAGCCAAGATGTCAGTGATTGCATGTTATGGAGAATTAGTATGTCCTCAAAGTTTCAAAAGGAATCTTTCATGTCTATCATTGATCCATTTTGGAGTCCATCTATCAATCTCACATCTAATGATCCTTAGAGGATAGAGTTATGTGAGTGAACAAGTCAAGGAGATTGTAATTCATGATCTTAAAAATTATTAATATTGACATCATATACCCAACACAACTAAAACCTAAAAGATGAGTGTATAAAAATTTCAATCCATAATTCCTAGTTACTGATCAACTACAATTACTAAGACCATGATTAGGTAATTTCATATATATTTACTAGAATCATTCTTAGATACTCACACTAGGGAAAAACAAAACCTTTTAAATTCCTCTTTAATATAGCTTATGGAACACCCTTCAATTTCATCTAAGCGTATGTAGAATTTAATTACCTAATTGATATCTAGTACAGTCTTAGAAACTACAAAACCTTAGATACTCTATCACTCTTAGATACTCACACTAGGGAAACACAAAACCTTTTAAATTCCTCTTTAATATAGTTTATGGAACACCCTTCAATTTCATCTAAGAGTATGTAGAATTTAATTACCTAATTGATATCTAGTACAGTCTTAGAAACTACAATATTGTTGTATTATATGAATTCCTACTATAGGTGGATCCTCACTTATAGACACAAATTATAAGTATTTATTTTACATGAACATTACTTAGGTTATGAACTACTCATCCTCTATAGGAACCTTAACCAATTAACTAAAATAGCTACAACATAATAATAGCTACAACATAATAGAATACAATTAAAATATTTATTTATTATATTGTAGAGATAGTAGGAAAAAAAAATCATGATTAATTTCACAAGATGATTATGGAAATTAAAAAGGTAAGTATTTCATTAATTATATATATATAGGTCATCAAGAGGTAGAATTAGAGCTCTAATTCCATTAAATTTTCTAGGAGAATTTCACATTGCTAGTAGCATCAATGAAACATACAAATTACAGTTTACATTCATTCAATTCTTAACTTTCTTCAAGGGGTCACATTAGCACCAAGTTATTAATTAGATATATATTCTTTTCATTTTATCCATGTAATAATTTTTTTTTTAATTATACAATAATATAAATACTAGTCACATTCAAGTAGAATTTACTATCCAATTCAAATAATATCTACAATTAGACACAATTCACTATATAATAATACAACACCTTATAATTACTTTAATAACATTTGGGTTCTTATCATGATTCATGACTCAATTTTTAAGATCAATTTCATGATACATTTCTAATTTTTACAAATAACTATGAAGGGTTTCCTTTCCTAAAAGAGAATGTGCATTCAACTATATTCAGCTAGAGGAGCTAAAAAGGTCTTAGGTTTCACATATCTGTTATTCCTAAAAAAACTGTGATATAATTGATTAAATTTTATATTATACAATAAATTATTCTTATTATAAGCTCAATTATAATTTAAACCTAAGGGTGATCCCACAATAGTGGTTTACAATTTTTGCTCAAATTGGACACTGAAATATTTTTTTTTACCTAAATCTTCACTTTCGGGCACCTATAGTGGCTAAACCGTGAGAAATTTGAAAATGATGCAAACTAGAGTTTCATGAAATTTTTTCTGTATATTCTAAATATATTTTTTTGAAAATTTTTGGAATCATTTTGCACTTCTTTTTCCATCTCCCTCAAAAACTAGTTTTTTTTCTAGAAAACAACATTTTTAAAAAATGATGCTCACTGTATAATGCATAACTTTTTTTCCCTCAAGTATAAAATTCTAATTCTTTAAAATTTAGATTTGTAACTTCAATATCTAATGCTTCCACTTGGTTAGATAGTTTTCTATTAAATATTTTTTCTTTAATCAAGTTTTGAAGTCAAACCAATTACAATTCATACATAGCGCGACCGTATAATGCATAACTTTTTTTGTATCTATCAAAATTCAATTTATTTATTTTTGTTAGATCAAGGACTTCAATATCTAGTGCACTCATATTTTTCAATTTTTTTTTATAATCTACTATTTTTCCACATGTGTAGAATAGAGAGCTTTATTTTTGGTGAAAAACCTATATTCACAAGAAATAAAAAATAAATATCATAATCAAATTAAATTCAATTAAAATTATACTTTTTTTTGAAAGCTTATAATAAGTAATACATACTTACAAAAAAATAAAAACTAAATGAATTTATTTGATGCCCCTAAAGGTAAATCAAAACTGGTTTTTATTAGCATTTTGATAGGTGTAAAGGAGACTCTATTAGAGGTATTGTTTAAATGTAGCAGGGTTCTATCCAAGGGGCTTGGTCTATGGTGGTTTGATCAAACCCCTCTTCAATTGGAATCCTTTAAATGGAAATTTTCAAGGCTTAAATCATTATATTTTCTAAATGTATGTGATTTCAACAAAAATCAAGATCTCCCCAGAAAGTGTAGAGCACTATTGTGGCAACACCTAAGTCAATCCATAAAATCTATTTGGAGGAAAGTTTTAAGAGTCATCATGGAATATATTACGGTTGATGGACGCTTTACCAGAGCCTATGGTTACCACTTTGCCATTTTGAATCATTTCCGTCATAAGGTTCGTATATCTCTGCCTTTCTACTTATTTTCCTCTTTGAAGAATTGTCTCGATGATGTGGAAAGAAACCCTAGGAGGAATGCTATTATCCACCCTGGTCTTGTTAGGCTCATTTTTGAGCATTTTCAAAATCTTCCTGCACTGCCTAAAACTATAGATATTGAAGAGTTGGATGATGAGGAAACTGAAAGTAGTAAGGAAATTGAGCCCCGGGCCCCCCCTGCTTGTGCTCTTGTTGGCCTTGATACCTTTGCTCCCCTGTCTTTGTCCGGTCAGAAAAATCTAAAGGTTCCTGCCCCGTTGTCTTTTCCTAAACGACATCCGCTGCCTGAGGACCCTAGTCCGGATCTGGCTCCTCTGCATTGTCTTAACCCCCAGCCGTCTCCTGGGTGCCCCACTCCGGGTTTGTCCCCTGGTTTTAAAGGTAACCCTGTTATGAAACTTGTTTCGTACTCTGGAAATTCTATGGAGATCATCTCTGAGAAGCCCTTGGTTAGTAAGGATTCGGCCCCTAGTGCCCCTGCTTCTGGACAAGTTGGGAATGACCATTTTGAACCCCCTATTCAGGATGAAATTAATTCTGCCCTGAAAATGCTCAAGCCTGAGGAAATGGTTAGTGTTGCGGAAAAAAGTACAGAGGGTCTTTTTACCGTTCTCAAATGGACCCAGAAAGAAGTTTGTGATTTGAAAGGCCGTATTACTGTTCTCAATAATAAGGTTATGGAACTGGAGCAGAAGATCAGTTGGGACAGAAGAGTTAGTGATGAACAGGAAATTCCTTTACCGAGGAAAAGACAGCAACTACAGGAGGATAGATTGACAAGTATTGAATGTAATATGTTCAAGATTGGACAAAACATAAGGGCCACTGTTGCAAACAACCACAAAATTGCAAGGCATAATACAATCATCATAAATGCGATGGTGGAAAAGCTTGAAAAAAGTCAAAAGGGTTCACTGGTGGTGGATTTGGATGTGAACAGAGGCGGCAGCAAATCGGCCGGTGAAGGTATTTCGACTCGTACCAGAGCAAACATAAAAAGGAAAACCCCGACTTCTTCACACACGGTTCAAATCCTTAGGCAGGGGTTACAGGATATGCAGAATGTTGAAAAAGAAGCTGAGGAGTTACTGAATAATTTGGAGTAACTTGGTGTTTGGTTTTCTGGTTTTTTGGGTGGTCCTTTTTTTGGACCCTGCTGTCTTTTGTTGCTGTCGTTTCCTTTTTGGGACAGTTGGTCTGTTGTTGATACTTATGCTTTCTATCTTTCTTGGTTTGAACTGGTTTCGTGTCCCTATAAACCTATTTTTCCTTTCAAAACACCCCTAAGTCAATTATCATTTTCATAACTAGTTAGATATAATATTTTTTATTGGTGAAATGCAAATTTTCTTTTGATTGTTCAACTTTGTCTTATGTGAATTCTTGTGTGTGACTTCTTCCACCCAGCTTTTTCTTATATGAATATGTTTGATAATATCTTATAGTACAAGTAATATATGAAACTTATTCAATAAAATAAAATATTACTTCAAACTTATGGTGAAGAGATAAATAATCCAAGCATAACAAATATCGAAGTTATGCACAAGTCAAAGTCATATCTATGTAGATTTAATTTTCTATGAATACAAAAAGAGAAACCACCACACTGCCATAAGAACTCAAACAAAAATTTTGACATGTCATAAAAATTGAGCCAATATTAACTATTATCAGAAAAAATTGTAACTCATCTAATTTTTGGTATATATATATATATATATATATATATATATACACACGTGCACACACATGTATACATGCACACACACATATACACACACACATATATATGCATACACACAATTGTGTTCAATCTTAAAAAAGTAACATAAATAATAGTTTTTCATTGTTGGACATATTCCATCTAAATAGATAAACTAGGATTTGCATCACGTACTTTATTATTTCATTAGTTAATTAATTTTATATTTTCATAGAATTAATTTTATTTTATTTTTAATTCAACTCTAAAATGTAGATATGGGTATTTATGTCTTTAAGATAATTTTTTCTTGAATAATATTAAAATTATAATTATTTTTTTTATTACAAATGCTTATAAAATAAAAGTGTCAATTTAAGATAAAATAATTATTAAATATATTATTTATGAAAGACGTGAAATATTAACATGTATACTAAATTATATTTTATTATATATTTTTGTCCTTTGGTGTGGGGTATTGCTAAAGTATATTTTGTAGATTATGATGGTTGCTTAGAATTTCATTTTGTTAGAAAATGTTTAGTATTTTTTTGATCCTCTATGTTGGTTCTCTCACATGTAGGTACATGATATGAAGGATGTTCAAAATATGATGGTTAATTATTTTAAGATGAGTATTATACCCTATTAATAAATATGTCTCAATGACTAGTTTAATTTTATGAATAATAAAGGACCATACAAAATTCATTATGTTATTCGCACCTAACATGGTTCAAAACATTTCTACTAATTTCAAAGGATGGTAGAAAATTAATTGACACCTATTTATTGATTATAAATAATTTATGGACTTTATGTGTGCCTCGCGGTTGCCGTAGGGACTCATTTTCTTACCTTATGGATTATGTAAGTCCATTCCATAATTTTTTTTGTCAAGGGTTTTCTCTTATTTTCTTATGTAGTGATAGCTAAAGATATTTAAAATAAGATTTTATAGCATAGTCAAAATATCAAAGGATTGGTCTATTTCTCCTTGGGTGATGTTGTCTTGTAAGATGGTCATATTTGTATATTACATTTCTTTTGTTCTCTATTACAATTTCTTCTTATCTTCTCTCTTTTTCTTTTTCTTTTTTATCTTAATTATAATATTATACATCATTGGTGCATGGATTTTTTCCCCTTATTTTTGTGGGATGATTATTTTTTTAAAACCCATAAGAGTTATTTCTAGTTACTAAATATGCATGATTTTATAAGGCTAACTTGGAGGTACCATTTTTCTAATTTGAGATCATTTTTCCCACCCAAGTCCATAATTTGCACTTGTTTGTTAATGATGAAAAATGTTTAATACCCATCCATTATTATTATTAAGGATATATGTTTCCTAGTTTGATAAATATATATGACCTTGGGGCATGTTTATAGTTGAGTTGAATGTAATTTATGCACACTTGTATGTCATATTTAGGATTGGTCCTTTGAGCTGATTTGCTACACTTATGTTAGAAACCAAGATCTGAAATGCAAACCGAAAAATCACCTTCCACAAAAGAGAAAAACAAAAAGTAGAGCTATTGCAAAAAGATGTGCAACATAATATTATTCAGGAAATCAATAATTACAAGATATGATTTTCTTTATAAAAGTAAAGATGCATAACCCTAATCTTATCTTGATCAACAAGATAGCTCAATAAGATAAAGATGAAAATAATAAACCTAGGAATTAAATATTACCTAAGTAAAGTTATGCAAGTGTAATTAAATATTAATTACACTTAACACCCCCCCATAAGTGCAACTTAGGGAGACTAAAAAAGCATGCACCTAAAACTAAGATGAATGCAAGAGGCATGAATGGAACCCACAACAAGGTTTGATCGTACCCAAGTACAAATGCAATAATGAGGTAGAGAAGGGAAACCTAGTGGGACAAAACCCCCTAAAATGAGATGACTATTGCAAAGAAGCACTGGAAGAACATTGTGGAGTAACACTGGAATTGCAATTTGAAAAGCAAGGAACGTATACTTTGACTACAACTAAAACAAAATGAAATCATCATAATAATATGACAAAGAAACCCGGGATGCCATGGAACATCAAAAACTCACAAACTGGAACAACCCTAGAATATGTGAAGCAACAATAGATGAGATGATGACAAAATCTGGAAACTGTGTATCTTGATGCCGATGCCAAACTGTGACTAAAACTCTTCCATGGGAATGAGTACCATAAAGACTCTAGAACATTAACCATAAAACATGGCCCTCAAACTAAGAAGGATTTGAACCAATGCGGATCAATAACCATAAAATCTCAATCTAAAGTGTGAACCATGTGACAATCTGATATGTGTCAAGCTAGAGAAAAAATGTGGCCAAAAGAAACTAGGAAACTAGATATAACCCATGTGAGCTATCATCAAATCAAGATGGAGATCAAAGTGCATGCACACTCTAATCAAATTATTATGCAAGAAACCCATGGAACTTTATCTCGCCCATTTACAATAACTCCAATGATTGTAAAAGGAGAAAATGAAAACATGCATAAAAAAAAGATGATGTGGTACCAAATGAAGTGCAAATACAAGTTTCACCCTTTCCAACTCGCCACAACTTCCAAGTAATATCCAAAAACTCATCGAGAAAAATATGGAATAATGATCAACCTAGGAGAGATACAGAAAAAAGTGCATCGAAAGAAAAATAGAGATCCTCAATACCTTTCTAATGCTGCAAAGATGGCGAAAATCAGAGATCGTGGCAAAAAGTTATGAGCTCGAAATCCAAAAATGAACATCTAACTTCAAACAGAAATAAATGAAGATAAACAAAAAAATACTAAAAAATAACCTACATCACTGGAAAGTGCTCGGAACCAACTTTTCAACGATATCTCGTTTGCCCGATTTCTATACCATATGCCCATGTTATGCTAGAAAAAAAAGTGCTCCTTTAGGGAAAATCAGGGCTAGGAGGGGGCCTAGAGTGTCGTATGGTTGGATGATGTCACGCTAATGTCAGCACTTCACGATGTTAAATTTGATGGCCTAGAGGCCATTAGGGCAAAAAATTTCCTTCAGCTTTAAATTTTTCCAATCACAAGAATTCCTACTCTAACCATAATATTTTGGTGGTAGGGCGTAACATTCTCGTTGTCGGGAGTGGTCGGGTGTGGGCCTCCGTCCCTCCATATGACCAGGCAGAGCAGAGGAGACACTGTGGGTCGGGCGTGTCGACCAAGTGGGAGGAGGGTGGTGGCGGTAGGGTTGGCGGCCACCTAGGGCTGGCTCCATTAAACTGCTGCACAAAAACACAAAAAATTGTGTTTTGAATTTTTTAAATTTTTGTGCCTCGGGGAGCGTGTTGGGGGAGGCCGTATAGCCCCTTAGGCAAATTGTTTTTTCCTTCTGGACCAACTTCACCAAAATCAATGAAAAAAAGGGAAATCTTAGGGTTTTTGGCCGCTACAAACGCGATGGTGACCTCCATTTCTGCCCAAACTACTCTAAAAAATAAGCTACCTCCAGAACTTGCAAAAAGTCTCCTAGCTTGAAACCCTCATGGATCTGGCAAACGATGGCCAAAATCTGCAAAAAAAATCCAATCCCAACTTTTTCCAGTGCTCTGAATCCAATGGTGAAGCCTGATCTGATCCAAAATGCCTCATAGATGAACTCAAGGCATGATACCCTTGAGGAATCCCGGACGAACTCTGTAATGTTTTTCTGAAAAATCTGAGAAGGGGTTGCAAATCAAGGCTCTGATACCATGTTAGAAACCAAGATCTGAAATGCAAACCAGAAAATCACCTTCCACAGAAGAGAAAAACAAAAAAGTAGAGCTATTCCAAAAAGATGTGCAACATAATATTATTCAGGAATTCAATAATTACAAGATATGATTTGCTTTATAAAAGAAAAGATGCATAACCCTAATCTTATCTTGAGCAACAAGATAGCTCAATAAGATAAAGATGAAAATAATAAACCTAGGAATTAAATATTACCTAAGTAAAGTTATGCAAGTGTAATTAAATATTAATTACACTAACACCCCCCCATAAGTACAACTTAGGGAGACTAAAAAAGCATGTACCTACAACTAAGATGAATGCAAGAAAGCGTGAATGGGTCCCGAAAACAAGGCATGATCAGGTACCCAAGTACAAATCAGGGCTAGGAGGGGGCTTGGAGCACCATACGACCGGTTGACATCATGTTGACATCAGCACTTCACGATGTTAATACCCTAATTGTGATATAGGGATTGTACCATTTTAAGTTACAACATTGTAAGATAGGAAGGTATATTTAATTTGGGAAATAACATGATCAAATGTTTCCATGGATGATATAAAACTTTAAGGGATACTTTGACTTGTATTAATCCTCTATTATCACATTTACTAAAAGACATACTTTAAGTATTAGTTATTTTGGAAAAAAATAAAAAAATTGTGTATGGTTTACATTAATATTTTTGATGGACATGATATTATGTTGATTAAATATGGATATACATGAATTTATAATAAGTAATTTTCCCTTTTTTCAAATATTTTTGTAAATGCACACCTCCATTTTTATTGTAGTTTTATACATATATTTTTTTTATCTAGAATATTTTGATTCTTTCCTAATTAAATAGGAGTATGGTTCGTTGAGAGTAATATTTTCATGAAACTATAAATGTCAAGCTTTCATTCATAGATAAAAAGTAGCTATGAATTTATATTCACCATCATGGTTTAACATGATGTTCTATCTGTATCCTTAGCTAACTCATGCTAAAACATATTAAGAGAATCACACTAGTGTAGTGTCTAAGATAAATGTGTATGAAAGGTTATGAAAATTAATATGTAGAATTATAGAAGTAACTCCACAACTCAAAAATTTAGAAATTTAAATTAAATAATTTATTATTAAATTCTAACTAAGTTAAAATATATCCAAAAAGATTTTTTATTTATTTAAACTTTAAACATACTATAACTAGCTTTGATAAATTTAAAAGTTCATCATGACACATGTCTCAATAATATAATTTTGTTCAAATCAAAACAAAAATTAAAAATCATAATATGGACTACTATCCTAAAATTGTGCAAATGCATATAACTTTACTAAATTACATATGAATGCTCCATAGTCAAGTCATATCATCTAAGTGAAAGATATATATTTTTCAAGCTATTTGGAGGGATAGCATCGTTTGAGTGCTCAATATCTAATCAAAAATTGGGTGATCCCATACTTAAATTACTAATTGAAGTGGCCTAAAATTCAATGAGGGTGGAAAATAATGATGTCATTTGTAATAAAAATACAAGAATAAAGTGTATAAATGCATAATCACTATCACATGTAGTCAATCACATATACCATAAATACCTTCTAGTTATTGTTGAATTTTCCTAACATATAACCTTGGAAGTATTATGAGCTAATGATAGACATAACCATAACATCACTTTAGATAAATATTTTTATGTTAAATTTTAAAATGGATTATCCATTCACAACAATACTATGTCCTCGACTAATCCAAATGACCATTAAATGGAACACAATATATAGTCCAAAATAGTAGTTTTATGATTTAAGTAATTAGCTACCATAATTCTTGTACACTTTCCCTTGATTTGGTGTAATAAATTTACATATTTAATAAGAAATATTTCAAGTGTTTGAGATAGAATGAGGTAAATCATTTGCACAGGTTATTATAGATAACCAAAATGAAAACTAGGGTATGTGAATGGGTTGCTATATGTCTTCTCACAACATAATTTGGTTGAATTCTCTTTTGATGATACCCCATTAAGAAAGGATAGTTCTTCAGTAATAGAAGAATAAGGGTATAGGGAAAATAATGAAGTATTTCAAGATTCGATAAAGTTAATTGAGACAAAAAATATTTCTATTGTGAGGTACTCATAGTATTCAATTTCTTTGAAAGGATATATTTTGAATTACTCAAATTTATATTGGGAAATTCCTTAATAGATGAAGTTGAATATTCATAATTATTTTAGAAGTTTATATGTTTTTATCCTATTTCTTTGAAAGATGATTTTCATTTGTTTAATAGAGTAGAGGATGTAGTGGAGGATACAATGAAGATGGTTTCTTCCAAGAGTGGGATTTTAAAAATAGTATCTAACCAAAAAGCTAAGGATAAGAATAAGTCAGCTCTCAAATGGTCTAAAGATCTCATGCTAAAAGAAGGAAGGAAATAAATGTGATGCTTATTTTATTTAATTTCCAAAGGAGAGTGCCATAGTAGAACCTCTAAGTGACTAATTTAAAACATTTACAATCAATGGTTGTAGTAAAAGAATATAAGCCCCTTCAAAATTAAGAACATGAGAATTATAAGAAACAATACAATAATGTGATCCTTGTCTATGTTTCCTTATAAATGTAAAGTTACATTAAAAAAATGTATCATTCCCTATATGAAATAATACACTAATGAAAATTAATAGAGAAACAAAGCTAACTAACAAGTATAAAGATCTTATTGGTACAATTTTAAGTTAATTAACTTCAAAATATTAGTATTAAATAGGTTTGTTACACTATAACTATTTTTCTAATTGGATTCTTATGTGGGCTTATACCAACTAACATTTTAGTCTCAATAAATTTTTCTAGGTCATATTTCTCAATTTTCTAGATAGTAATGTATTGATTAATGAAGCTCAAATATATTTAATATTTTGTATCAATTAAAAATGCGAGCTTAAATAATCAAATATTGTTGGGAATATGATGCCATATAATTGCAATCCTAAACATATTTCATATATCTCCTAAGCCCTTGGAAAGTATTCCCCAACACTAGGATTAGAAAGAGATTAAATTCAAATGAAATGAACATGTAAATTGACATTTGTGATTATTCCTAAATGATAGGAACATGTGGGGATGTCCAAGAAGAGATCCTACAAGATAGGAGCACATGGGGTGTCCACATGGAAGGTGGAACCCACCTTGCTTAAGTTAACTATTTGGAGGATTGATAACACTTTAGTAATGCATGTTTTATCCTACAAATTAGGGATTGATATTTACATGAGTGGAGTGGCACTATTAGTTTAGTATCAGTTTAGTTTAGTTTCTAAGTTTAGTTTAGTTCAGTTCAACTATCTTTAGTTGCATGTAGTTATTTTGAGTTGAATGCTAGTTGACTTGAGTTGCATGACTAATGACTTTAGTTGCATCACAGATAATAGGTGGATACTTTTAGTTAAGAGGGGATGATCAATCATGCATAATGTTTGCATGAATTGGTGGAGAGATATGTTTCAATTAACTAAGATTGACTTGGGACCACCTTCAGTGCCCAAGTTGGAATCTTTTAGTTAACACCTTTTGCATGAGAAGATATTTACAAGGCTCAGTCAAGTGGGACCATTTTTGGGTGCCAACTTTGAGGTGAAGTTTGCAAGATATTTTCTTGACCAAAGTTCAATTAAGTGTTTAGTTTGGGGTACCTAAATTGAGGAAGAATTTGGTTTGACTTCATATTATATTGTGGAACTCTACTTGCCCAATCTAGACATAGATTTTTGTGAGGAGCTTGATTGTCTTGTATTGTATAAATCTTATGAGCTTACAGGCTAAATTAATCATCTTTAATTGCAACAAGTGTATGAGAGTTCCATTATAGTTTATTGTGGGTTGTGAAGAAGGATTGTTGAAGGCAAGGAAGCATATCAATCAAGGATTGATACAGTATTATTGTAATCTTGTTGTAAGGTTAAATAATACAAGAACTATTGATTCTGGTGGAGTTTTTTCCCGAAAGGGTTTCTCCACATATATGTTGTGTCACTTCTATCTTCTTGTCTCATTCTTCTACAATCTTTTGTCTCTTTCTACAATTGGTAAAGTTGATCTCAACATATTAATCATACACAAAGAATTTTGACAAACGACACTTAATTAAATCTATAGTCTCATAGTTTTACAAGTTTTAAGCTACAATATTAACTTCATTTTCAATATTTGGTATTAGAGCTAATGGTTGGTTAGGGTTTGGGATGCCTTTCTCTTAAAAGTTGGAAGGTTTTTGGCTATAGTGGGAGCTTTTACTATTTTGTTATTGCAGATTTGTAAAAGAAGTATGTTACAATGAGTTCTACTTCTCATCTAGATATTTAAATATTCAATGAATCTAGTTATGAGATGTGGAAACTAAAAATGGAGTTGTATGTAAAATTTAATACATGTATTTGGGCTAATGGCTATAAGACCTGGTATGGCTTGCTCAATCCTTGAAAAGAAAGGCTTGATAAGAGAGTTCTCCCAGGTGGTAAGGGGGGATTGTTGGGTTAAATTAGTTGTTGAGTTAGAGTTAGTATATTAACCTTTAGTCATCTTTAACACATGTTTTTGTGCTAGTTGTATTGTTCCATGGTTTTAGAGCTCGTGGTTTTGAGCCCATGGTTTTTCATGTATGGAAGTCTATACAATGGCTTGGTGACTCCATTGTAGGTGTAGTTGGTAGTTTAATATATGCAATGGTCTATACAAGACCAAATATAGCCCAAGCAGTGGAAGTTTTAAGTAGGTTTATGTCTAACCCTTGTAAAGAACATTGGACTTATGTTAAGAGGGTTTTTTATATTTTTATGAGGTACTTATAATTACTATTTGGTTTATCATGGTGCTAATGACATTGATATTATGCACAAATCATTGGACATATAGGGTTTTGTTGATTCAAATTGGGTAGGAGACCCAGGCAATCAGAGGTCAACAAGTGGCTATGTGTTTACTTTTTTTGGAGCTGCATGGTTAGTTGGATGAGTAAGAGGCAGCCCACAGTTGTTTTTTCCACCATAGAAGCATAGTACATGGATGTTACACATGCCTATAAAGTGATAGTTTGGTTACAGAGACTTGGGAAAGGTATTGGTTTTAATTGCAAGAAAATTAGACTTGAATGTGATAGTTAGAATGCTATTTGTTTAGAGAAAATACTATGCATCATGCCTATACTAAGGATGTTGATGTTTACTATCAATTTGTGAAAGAAATGGTTGAGATTGGGAAGGTATTGAATGATAAAGTTGGCACTTTGATCAATTTTGTAGATTATCTTACGAAACCGGTTCCTATAGATAAGTTTTCTTGGTGTAGGGAGGCCATTGTCCTTGAGTCCTGTATTTGATTTATAATAATGATTCATTGATTAGAATAACTACAATGTATAATTTCAAGTGGGAGAATGTTGGGAATAGGATGCCATTTAATTGCAATCATAAATATATTTCATGTATCTCCTAAGTCATTGGAAAGTGTTCCCCAACACTAAGATTAGAAGATTAAATTTGAATGAAATGAACATGTAAATTGACATTTCTGATTATTCCTAAATGATAAGAACATGTGGGGATGTCCAAGAAAAGCTCCTACAAGATAGGAGCACATGGGGTGACCACATGGAAGGTGGAACCCACCTTTCTTAAGTTAACTATTTGGAGGATCGATAACACTTTAGTAATGCATGTTTTTATCCTATAAATTAGGGATTGACATTTACATAAGTGAAGTAACACTATCAGTTCAATATCAGTTCAGTTTATTTTAGTTATGGTTCAATTATCTTCAATTGCATGTAGCTATTTTTAGTTGAATGCTAGTGGACTTGAGTTGACTTGAGTTGCATGACTAGTGACTTCGATTGCATGGCATATAATAGGTGAATACTTTCAATTAAGTGGGAATGATCAATCATGCATAATGTTTGCATGAATTGGTGGAGAGATATGTTTCAGTTAACTAAGATTGACTTGGGACCACCTTGGATGCCAAAGTTGGTATCTTTTAGTTAACACGTTTTGCATGAGAAGATATTTACAAGGCTCATTCAAGTGGGTCCATTCTTGGGAACAAACTTTGAGGTGAATTTTGCAAGATATTTTCTTGACCAAAGTTTAGTTAAGTGTTTAGTTTGGGGTGCCTAAATTGAGGAAGACTTTGGTTTGACTTCATATTACATTGTGGAACTCTACTTGCCCAATCTAGGGGCAGAGTTATGTGAGGAGCTCTTGTATTACACAACTCTTATGAGTTTACATGATAAATTAATTATTTATTAATTGCAGCAAGTGTATAAGAGTTCCATGAGAGTTTATTGTAGGTTGTGAAGAAGGATTGTTGAAGGCAAGGAAGCGTATGAATCAAGGATTGATACAATATTATTGTAATCTTGTTCTAAGGTTAAATAATACAAGAACTATTGATTTTAGTGGAGTTTTTCCCTGAAAGGGTTTCTCTACGTATGCGTTGTATCACTTCTATCTTCTTGTCTCATTCTTCTACAATCTTCTATCTCTTTCTACAATGGTTAAAATTGATCTAAATGGATTAATCATACACAAATAATTGTGACAAAGAACACTTAACTAAATCTATAGTCTCATATTTTTACAAGTTTTAAGCTATGATATTACCTTCATTTTCAACAAATATATAAAGAGAAGATTAATTCCAAAGAGATAGGAATGCATGCATACTATCCTATGACAAAAAAATTGATCCACATTATGCTATTACAATATGAAATTATGTTTGACACATCATACTTATGAATTATACAATATAGTTATTGTCTCATAACAAGGGAAAATTGTAATGTAAGATGGATTACCTTTCTAAAACCCACACATCCATTTATTTTTATGAAGAACAATTGGTCTTCTATCATTGAGAATTGTTCTCATGTTTTGATCTCATAGTGTAGAACACCATAAAAAGGTAATCGAATTTAGCAATAAGACTATTTTTTGACAACATTAATGTTGTTGTGAATATATGTCTTGTACCTAGCTAATTCATTCACTAGGTTATTAGGGGACATATTCACATGTTAAGTTTATTTAGGATATATTTTTTGACAACATTAATGTTATTTGTGAATATATGTCTTGTACCTTGCCAATATTTAAACAATTGGGCTTTCTAACGTAGCCCTTTGTTTAGATAATATTTTTTTGCTAACAATTTTGTTGCTTATCAAAATCCAATTGCAAGATTTTCCTCCAGTAACATAAGAGTAACGCGATGCCATACACGTCTACCTTGAATTCTTTCTCAAGGATTTCGTCTTGCATCGGTATACAGCCCACGAAACGATTAACAAAATTAGCTGAATGAACATGAAGCAAGCCATAAGGATCATTCCAATAACTACAAGCCCCGTCCCCTTCTCCTCCTTTCTTTGCTTTGACAGCGTGGGGGGAACACCATTTTCGACTGTGTTGTAGACTTTCACAAAAGCTATTGTTGTGTTGTTTGGAACGCCGTTTACCAAAGGCATTGCCTTCATCCAACACGTTTCTTGGGAAATAACGTAGATGACCACCGTGCAATAGCAGTCGTCAATGCATGCCTGCTGGCAGACAGTTTGATTCGTGGATTCCAAGTGCCAGTAATCATTTCCATACCAATTTATACTATCAATCCTCTGCATTGTTGCGCCACTTGTACTGCAGCTCTGTAGCTGGGATGCGTTCTGACGGCATCCCTTTGATGGGTTACCATCGTCCACGAAGTGGAATCCCGGAGGACAAATGCAATAAGATGAATCGCCGGAGGGTTGGCAGATTCCATTGAGCCCACACACCCCACCGATATCATTAGGATTAGTGACATAACAAGGATCACCCTGCTGCTGAGCCAACAGGCTTATGACGAAGAGAAGATAAATAAAATACATGAGATGGAGGAGTGACCTTTTAAATCCCATACACACAGACATAGCCATATAATGAATACAAAGGCTGTTTGGAAAAATATCTGTTATACCTCGAGTATCTACAGATTTATTATAAAAAAAAAAGTGTGATACAAGTCTCTGCAAATTATGTCTACAAAGCTGAATGAGGATATATATTCATTTATAGCAGTAATTTTCGGAGGAAATCTAAATCTCAAAGCTTTAGTAATACACTTGCAGATTCAAAATCTTAATAGAGATCAACATAATGGAATAGCATAATCTTACAATGAAAACTCCACCCCCTACAATATTTGCAAAGATAATCTTACAATGAAAACTCCTCCCCCAGAACTTTTTAAATGATTAAATGACTCATTCAAGACTTGTTTATATAGGCATGTGGCTCACTTTTATTGATATCCAAAACCATAGGTTAATTAACATGATACCTCATTTGATGGTAGTAAAGTGGTTTCATGAGGTGGCACATACTTCCAAAATCTATCGTAGAAATATTTTAAATTGTATCAAAACAACTTTTCATATTATAATAATTGTATCAAAAATAAATTGTATCTATGGTTTTGTCTTCTCCTCAATGAATTTGTCACATCTCAACCAAACTTGTTCTTATGTGTCTCCTTGTAGTTTTGGCCTTTAGCACACCTAATAAATATTATATACACAATAATATGCAAGGCGTACAACCATTTCTACAAAGGAAATTTTATTTTGGTCAAATACGAGAAGGGGCCTAGTTTAAAGATAAAAGACTTGTTGTGGGGTATATCAAGTTTTTTTTAAGGATAATGCAATGTTTCTCATGAAAGAAAAAGTGATGGATGATTAAGCCGTGTCATTATCCAAAATTTAATAATTCAAGTATATTTTCTATGATTTGGATCTCTATCATGTGTTAGTTATTTAAACTTTATCCTTGTCATCAATGATTAAGAAACAAATAAAACATACTAATAATGTAATAATTGATTCTTGATTCAATTATTCTACTAGAGTTGTTTGAACTTCTAAATAAAAATTGAGAGGAAGGTCATTTTACATGGCATTAAGTCAATTGATATGATTACCAAAATGAAGACATGTTAGGTAAAAGAGAAGTAAAGTCAACATAGAAGTTTAGATAGAATCCAATGTCATAAGTGGTTGATCCCACAATAGTGTCTCCCACTTTTAGGCTAAAATGGAACATTGAAATCAATATTTTATCAAAAAATTCACCTCCTACCACCTATAGAAAACAAATAGTTTAGGATGATGTGAACAAGTATTTTTTTGACATCTTGTGTGTAGATTTCAGATATAATTCTTTTATAAAATTAAAATATAATGTGCAATTTTTTAATGTAATTTTAATAATTTATTTTGTATGGTAAATAGTATTTTAAAAAGTAGCATTTATTCCATAACACATATTTAAAAAAATAAAAAATTACATTATAAATTTTTTAATATAAATTACTAATACACATCTAGTTTGCCGATATTTTTTCATAGTTTTTTATTCATATTTATTTTATTATTATTATTATTTATGTGAGATTAATAATAATTTAGATGTATTTTTATTCCATATAGCATAAAATTTCTATCTATGTTGAAATTTTCTTGCTCTTTTTTGTATTGAAATAAGGACATCAATACATAGTGCACAATTATTTGTGATAATTTTTTTCTATATTTTAACTTTTTCATGTATGTTGAATAAAAATATTAATGTTTAATGAAGATCTATGTTCACTATAATAGATAAAATAATATAATAATTAAATTAAATCTATTCAAAATTATACTTTTGAAAAGTCTTACTTTGAGGGCTATGATCTTGAAAATCATACTTTCATGTTAATTCTATTTGCTAGTCCAACACAAGTTTTGAAATAGAAAAAAATGAGGGCTAAAGTAGAAAGGTCCAGATCAAAGGAATTTCATTCAAAGGTTTTGTACTCAACCTAAAAGATAATAAAATATTCCTTATATCATAAATTACTAAATATTAAAAATTGAAATATTCAGATATTTTTACATTTGAAAATTTCGTAAAAGAACTTTAAAGGAATATTTTGTGAATGGGGAGATTTAAAAGAAAAAATTGAGTCAAAATAAAACAATATGTATTCATATTCACTAAAAAAGATTAAAAATGAAGAAATGATATACACATATGGGTAAAAGCACAAAGTTGTGTCACACTTTCAACCAACTTATCATCACAACCAAATTTAAGTATTTCTAACTAAAAAATCAATTTTGGTCAAACATATGATCTAGTAAGGTTCATTCTAGCTAAGCTAGATACTTCCAAAACTTTTTCAATTTAAATTGTCAGCTAAAAATATATGGAGCACCACTTTGAGTCCAATTTACCAAAAAATTAAAATTATTTGAAAAAAATGAAGTTTCAATAGATCCTACTAATGTAAATAATATTTTAAAAAAATATAAAAAATACCCTTTTGTAGATTCATAAGTGTAGTTTTCAAAAATATAATTATTTTAATAGCTGTCCGGTATTTATATTTTACTTTTTATTTTTACTAAAATTAGGTTATCAACACAAAATATTAAATTGATTACCATGCCAAGAAAAAATACTAAAAAATTATTTAAAAAAATGAAAAAAGTATGATGCACTAGATAAAAGAATCTATTTCAAGATAGTATAATTTTTTTTCCATTTTAGATAAATATTTAATATGAAAGTTGATGTCTAATGGAATCAACTATTTTTTGATTCACACAAATTTTAATATTTATTTAAAAATATATCCATGCACTAAAGTTTAGTTATAAATACACACAATATTTGAAGAAAAAAATTACTATAAAAGGTTTGGCGTCTAATGCAGCTTCATTTTTCAACATTTTTCACTAGCTAAATTATAGTGTTAATTTATTAAAAACTAGTTTAAAATAATTTTTTTTATTTTTTTTATTTTTTAAAATTACAAACATAAAATATACCAAAAAATACACATTTTACTAGTTTACATCATTTCAAAATTTAAAACATATATGCCATTTTTTAATGATTCAAGTTTAAAAGTTAGATCATCATGTAACACCCTACCACATAACCCTAAAAGATGACACAAACACAACGAAAGCGTAAATTTTTTTTTAAAAATAAGTGTAATTAATAACAAGTTAAGTGAACTACACTTAACACATACATCCTCTAAGGTACACGACAACGCTTGCATTCTAATCCCATAACTTACAAAAGTGAACTAACCATAGCATATAAAATTAAATTCATGATATAAAGAACATATATCCTAAAGCATTAAACTCATCGCATATGATACAAAGTACATTAATGAATCATTCATAGATTGCATTTATTCAATAAAGTAGTTACAAAGCTCATTTCCAAAATGAGGAAGATCATACAATAATGTTACAATTACATTGATACAAGAATCCTCCTCGAATACAAATGAGTAATACATATACAAAGTACCCAATTGATACAAAAGAACATAAGAAATAGTACAAAGCAACTAGTACATGTGAGCTCTCCAATCTAGAAGATATCGCCATCACAAACATAAAATGGGAACCCAATGGTGTAAAGTGAATGTTCCACCCAACAAAGTGGTACTCGAAGGCCCACCCCCCATGCTAGGAGATAGTAAAAGGGTTCCTAGGAAAAACCAACAATCTCTAGACACATGCATCACACAATATTATACCATACAAGAACAATACATACCTAAAGGTTACATTGCATCCAGAGTAAAATAATCAAGTATATAAACTTCATAATACATATTGTTGTCATAGGAGGAGTGTCATCACAAAGTATCATGGGTTACCCTAGCAAATCTTCCTAGGCCTCGACCCCGATCTTGGGTTACTCTGGTAGCCTTTCATGATTCCTAGCCCCACATACAAACCAATGGAGATTCAAATATCTTTCAAAGAGACAAGATAATGATCTTGCAATTCAAGGCTTTCTCATCTCATCCCAAGTCTAAAAAAGGCCATGAGCCCATGAGCGAGGAACAATCAACAAGCTATATGAATTAAGCTACCCTTTCCCCTAATACAATTATTTAATTTCCACTGAATTAACTAACTCTCACATAAGTTACCCTGGCACCACTTTGTGTGTCAGAACCCATTGAGAGACACTCCCTTCTGATAACATAAGGATCTAATCCAAAATCCAAGGGTAAACATAGTGCACAAAATGAATATTAAATCCCAATTCCAAAATATAAGAGGCAACACATCTTGTTCAAAGTAACCAGGTGTTAAACAGAGTAACAACCAAGTGCACTACCCAAGGGAAATAGAAGAACTGAAACATAAAGCACAACAACCCCTTCATAAAATAACAACATCTGGAAGACTTACAAACTCACAACTAACATATTTCCAAACGTACGCAAATAGAAGATATCACAATTCAATAAGCAATTTAGGTAGGAAATAAAGCTACCATTAGGATTTCCTAAGTCCAATTTCCATTTCAAGAAAAATACAATAACACATTACCCAAATAAAGTAGCTTATTACAATTTCACTTAGAGAGAATAAATAAATAAATTATATTTGTTTTAAATCAATTTCCCAATTTCAACTATATAGAAATCAAATTTCATCTTTTAAAACATTTTATTTTAAAATAACTAACTTGTGCTTTTGCATGCACCTATTATATTCATTATATATATATATATATAAATTTACAATTTTAAAACATTTATTTAAAACAAAGTTTAAGATTACTAAAGTAACTGATAGAAATTAGGAGTGATCGATATAGAGATTTGTATAACTATTTGATTTTGCACAATATCCATTTCTTCTTTTACGTGATTAACAAATCTACTTAGATTTATGACTTAAGGTTATCAAAAGACTCTCCATAACAAGGTGCAACTGGCTGGGGTTAGGTTCCACTTTATACAAAATAAAATAGTATTAAATCCTAAGCAGTGAAAGAGATTGGAAGGAGTATGCTACTACAGATTTCAACACTTACAAGGAATATTTTGAAATCCACAAATGATGTCAATATCACACTACAAATGCCTCACAAAAAGGGTTAAAATTGACATCATAAGGTTTATCCAATATTTTGCATTCATTAGTAGTTTAGAATAATAGTTAAGCATAAGTTTGGGCACCATGAGACTAGAGAAAACCATGTCCACCAGTGGTAAAAGGATAAATTTTAGCAAAATTCCTATGTACGGCACTAAAACATGCATGAATACAAGTCTTAAACCCGCAGAATATAAGTTAACAAGAAGATAATTTCACAAGATGGTATTTCTGAGTAGTAGAATGGGTTGGGCTCAACAAAGAGGCTAAGATCACAATCAATCACTTTGGATGATTATTTCAATATATGTAATAGGATTAAAGAAGTCAATAATGTTCATCGATCCAAACTCAAACCTCAGAGGAAACCACTTTAAAAGATAAAAGGATTGGTGAACTATAACTTTGGTGCATGGTTCAAAGAACCATGCAAAAGTACAGATAGAAAATTTTAAAGATCAATAAAACTCCAGTTTAATTTTAGATCTCATGCAGAGAAAGCTTCAAATTCTATAGTAATTTGTATAAGAACCAATCAACCAATTCTGAGGAAACTACGTATATCTAGTAATTTGGCTTCTGCTAAAATCAAGGTAAAAATCACTCATGGTGTACATTAGCCTTGACAACAAACTTTGTGTGAGGGTAGGACACAACACAGTCTGATCTACAAGTTCATACTTGACAGCTAGAATAAACAAAGATCTTAATATATTATTCTGAACACTAAGGCGCCAATGATATGGAAATATGGATAGCAGTTTTGAACAGGGTTGAACAAAGGTGACGTCTCACCAATCATTCAAATTTTCAACATATATTAAAGCTTCTAAACAAATATAATATTCTTCTTGTATAGGCAATCTTTCTAATTTGCATATAAAATAATAACAATTAAGGAACCTATTTCTAGATGCTTGAGGAAAATATGTTTGAAGTAGAGCTTCACCTTCAGATTCCAATTTACCAAAGCTTCTTCCAAATTATCCACTTTTCCAGAAAGAAGAAAACAAAACC
>VDFB02266396.1:0-20801 GCA_007258455.2 Sequoia sempervirens
TATTCAAAAAATAATAAGATGATTAAAATACAAAAGAAAATGTGTGGGCAGATGGGCAGGTGACTTTCCACATTGATGGTGGCAAGTTCATCTTGAGGGGTGTGGCTAAGGTGGCATTGGGTTGGACTTGTGATCTGATGGCCACATCGATAGCAAGGTGAGGCTCCCTTGATTTTTGTTGACAAGTACTACAATTATGTCGTAGTATTTATGAATTTCAAGTATTGGTATTGGGGTGGTTTGTGTGGGCTTCCATGGTCATTTCATGATTGTTCAGCATCATTTTCACACAAGACCACTCACCCGAATTACAACAGTTCAAGATTCTTTGGAAGATTTGAGTTGACACGTTGTACAAAATAATAACCCAAGTGGCATCCTCCCTTCTATTTGAGAAGTTGGCAAGGCTAGAGAAACTTATTTAGTTTCCATTTCTTCCTACTGGTGTAATGCTTTAGTGTAGGCTTCAATGGTGGAGCATTATAAATTTATTGTGGAAATTTCAATTAATTCAGTGGTTTGTTTTAGGGTGGACACTTTGATATCTCTCGGCAACAAGGATCGACACAATACATTTCAAGGAATCACTGTCTAGCACCTCAAGCACATTTTGCTAAATATTGATCCTCTCACCATGGTGACTATGAAGATGCTCCTAAGCAAAGGGAATTTGGAGGACAAGGAAAAATTTAGGATAAATATGCAAATTGTGTCATGGTTTTTGGCATCCGTTTTGGACAATTAGACACCCAAGGAGGAAGTGAAGGCACTTGTGGGAAAGATTTTCAAGAAAATTGTGCTTGGCAGCTTGGAGGAGACCTTGAAAGTTTCCTTTCTTATCAGGGGAATTCCACAACTTTGTGATTTGGACTTGGTTAAAGCTCAGGGCGAGGTGGTAAAGCTTTACCCTTTCCTTTTGGAATTAAAAGAGATGCCATTATTGAAGCACAAAATGATTGTGGCAGTTGCGGTTAGCTTCTTGAAGAAGATTTTTCAGATGGAGGAGGTGAGTGAATTTGAATGGGTCAGGGAATTCGATCAATTTTTAAAAGCCAACGACTTCCTATGAGGTTTGAGTGCCTCCTGTTTCCTAGTACCAAGGTGTTTGGTGTAGGTTTGGTAATTACTTTTTGGTTAAAGTCTCTATAAATGTTTGTATGTTTTCACAAGCACGGTCTAAAACCATTTTTTGTAAAATGTCAGAATTCTTGAAAGTATGGGAAATAAGTGAGGGTTTGGTTTCCTATCATCATATGGAATGAAGTCTTCTATGTTCAAATGATGTTCGGCATGAATTACTAGTTTCATAATGCAATCTGTAAAGGGTATGTTCCTTCTAGTCTCGGGATTGGTCGCTCTAGGGGAGTCGAGGTTTGGGAAGAGTTTTTCCTATTGTTTATGATTGATTTTGGGGTAGGTTCTCAAAGACCGTGGTTTCCTACAATTAAGACACTTGTATCTTCTATTTTGGCAATATAATATAAACAATCTTATGAAACAAAAAAAAATGCAAAATAAACCATGCAGTTTGAAATATATTTAATTAACAAATTCTTGATTAAATTTGAAAGTAATTTTTTTAACAAATAAAAACTTTTTATGGATAAATGTGAGCATGAAATTAAATAAAATAGTGTACTTCTAAGTTATATAATAAATTAAAGATACCAATTTGAATTAATAATATAAATTAAAAAAATTAGGGGCAAGAAGTAGGAAAAATGCACCAACTGAGAATCCTACTCTATATCAAGCATGCACCTCCCATTGAGAAAAATGAATGTAAACAATAGAAAAAAGTAATATATTCTTTACCACACAAACCTTTCATAACCTAAGTGTTGTGCTCCAAATGATTCGTTGATCATTGAGGTTAAATAGAGTTTCTCTAATCTTCATCATTGATGTCTTATGGATAGATAAAAGTTTAGATTTTAGATAGGTTCGATGAATGGATGATAATGGATCTTGTTAGATGGAGGGTTACGATTGATATTAATATAATAAAGAATGAAATAGATAGCATGTGGCATCATGTGATTGGTGTGCATGATTAGAGAAAGGGTCAAAGAGAGATAGAAGGTAGAGATTTTATTGAATATTTATAGAGGGTGAAAAGATTCTTTTTGGAGCCTTATGAAAGGTTGAATTTGATTATTTTAGTCAAACTAGTTGAGGAATGTGTAAATTATTAATTAGTTGAATATTAAACATGATTTTTTATTCAGAGTGAATTTTAAATAAATTAAATAAATATTATTGTATATATTTAGTTTATGTGATATTGTTGGGGAAGTGATTGAATGAATTAAATAAATTTGATTTATTCAATTAAGGTAAGGACATTAAAATAAAATATTGAATTGGTTAAATTAATTAAATAAATAAAAATAATTTATTCATTTAATATTTTGAATAATGATAAAGTAAATATTGAATGGGCTTGAACCCTTGTGCAACAATAGTCAACTAGCTAATATAACAAGTACCATGAGGTACATGAGAAAATCAAAATAAACAAACAAGGTGAAATTGAATGAGATGCAATTGCAATCAAGATACTACACATAAAATCAATAGAAAAGAAATATCGTGGACCCTAGAGACTCACTTATACAATTCCAAACCCAACCTTGTTCAATATCATACCATTTAGTCTATAATTAGATTCCCGAAATAGATTTAGAATGACTTTTCTACTTCTTTCGAATAATAACCATGAAATATGATCATCCAAGTCATCAAAATAAGGAAAATTTAGGGTAGAATCCTCCATGCATGACCCAAAATTTTGTGTAGATCAAATAATGGAATGACTCAATCGACTAATCAAATGACAAACAACCACCTCACAAGTAGGTCAGAGTTGAACATAAGCGAAAGGTAAAGATTGATGAATGGTCAAGGTATAAAATTGAAGGGGAAATCTAATGACAATCAATGGCGTATTGAGGAAAAGACACATTCAAGAGCCACACCAAATGCGTGTGAACCAATATCTTAAGAACACTCATCAACTAGCATTATTCCACCATATAATAGCACCCTTGTGTCATAAGAGTGGATAATTAATAGCTAGGTGGCCAATGGAAAATAATCATCTATATTTGAATGGGAGATTCTAATATTCAAGTGGTTGGTTCCAAGGCATGTCCTCCAACATCAAAACTACATGCTTGTGAAGATACATGGAGATATCAATGTCGAGTAAGATTCAAGAAAACATCAAATGCCCCATGTAATTATGATAGAGTCAACCTTCAAGAATCATCCAATATAAATGTATTTATTGCTTCAAGGCAAGAATGATCCCACTACTAGAGAGGGATATTTATAATAAAAACCCACATAGGTTTAGAATTTAGAGGTTTAGAAAAGCGGTTGAAGGATGTAGACTAAGGCTTGACTAAGAGAGAGTGATCTTCCCATAACTACATTCCATCATCAAGCACCAAATTCTTGTCATTCAAGAGTCAAAATATTCAATATAAAATCCCTTGGCATAGAGGAAGAGATTGATATTTTTCTTATCAATAAGCATCCATGAATCCAAGATTTATTTATGAAGATCAAGGAGAAAAAACCAAAAATATTTAATCTACAAACTAGATACCTTCACAAATAAACAAATATATTTTCTAGCATCTCCTAACTATAAATCACCATTAGGGAAGAGTTTTTGTAGGCAAGGGGCTATAATTTCTCCCATGGGAGGCAAGAAAAACCACTAGCACCAAAAACATATCAAAGGAATTATGACAACTTGCATCACTTGAATTGTCTACACTAGCAAGAAGAGTATCCAAGCAAGCAATATATAGAGGAGGGGGGAAATGTTATCTATACATACCGTAATCCCTAATATTAGCTAGACCAATAGCACTAAAATATTTTTAGAGCATTAAAAAATTGTTGGACATCATAATTATGACCTTTGACTGATCACATAAACCCCAAAACTAGAGTTTATAGGAAGGTAGCCCTAGCCAACAAAGTGGTTCATTTATAGAGATATATTTGAATGAACTTGAGTAGCACTAGTGAAAAAAGCCTCTAAATTGAGCCACAAACCTCCATAGGGATGGATTCCAAGAGTAATATAATTATAATTATCTTCAATAGCCATGTTAATAGTTAAAACCATGGATGGTGTGATAGGAATATAAGGAAATAGAAGAAAATTTGAACCATATGTAGTAATGGTCAAGAGAGTACTAATTCTAGTCCTAATTTTATTTAATTAATGTTAGAAGAAATATTAAATTGGTTAATTAAATGGCTAAAAACATTAATTATATTTAATAAAATAATTGAATGTCTTAATTAAATAGATGTAATTTATTCAATAACATTGGAAAAAATATGTAGGATAGTCATAATGTGATGACATTGGGATTGTGGAAATTTATTTTAGGTGTCTACATTGTTTCCCTCTTTGAGATGATATTATATAATGCCATTTAAAAGAAAAAATAAATATATCATGTTTAGAAGGGATTCCCCAATAATATGAAGAGTATCGGTCAATATACATGAGTCATTTATCCCCCTTTGAAAGGAAGAGTAGGTTAACAAGGCCTTGATGGGTTCTAAATATGGGAAGCATGGTTGAGGAGTGAAAAATAACCTTGAAGTGGGAAAATTAATTTGGAGGTAAAACTTAAACATTAGAATTGTGGGTAGAAAAGTCATTTTTGAAATTGGTGAATAATTTTAGTTTTTTTATATTACAGAGGAGGATGCATAGGTTTCAAATTATTAATGATGAATGGTGGTACAATCTTTATTGAGCCCACAATTCTTGCATTTAATTTGGAACTTTGGAGATTTTTTAAGGGAATTTTAGATCATGTGCACAAATATATGGGACAAAAAAGTGGCAAAAATTTCTTATTTATCCATTTTACATATAACACAAGCATGTTGTAATGCTTATTTTATAACTTCGTTGGAAACTACCAACCCTTTGGGTTTGGTCTTCTTTGGGAATCCAACACCAAAGATTAGATGTATATTTGAATGCCAAAAGATGTGTTTCATATAAATATAGAAAATTAACTAAATTTCAAGCATTCTCTCGATCAAGTTTGCATATTTTATCATAATTTTGAAAAATACCACATTGAAGTAAAACTCTCTCTTACCTTCCTAACCATGTAGCTTTTTCTATAATTCAAATATTTGTAATATTTTATATTGAATTTATTTCATTAGTGTCTTCCATTTTTTTGAAAGCATATATATAGTGTTTTTGGTGGTATTTTTCTATCCATTCATCCAAATTTGAAAAAAATTAATTGTACATTCTATTTAATAATGTGGAGGAAACTCAAATTTTCATTTTTATGATGTGTTCACTTTGAAAATTAGTAAAAGTGATGTATTCATTTAAAAAATGGTAGAAAAATAAAGTTAAACCTACATGATACCCAATTTTATGCTAAAACAATTTGTGAAGTGCTTAAAAGAGTCAAAGTTTTTGGGGTAGCACACCAAAAAATATGTTATATATTTTATCTCCCTAAAAAAGGTTAGTCAAAAAGGTACTGTAATAGCAAGTGTATATAATATCATACATAAATTACTGTTTAGAATAGATAAACATGGATGTGGTACAATAATATTACATGCTATAGGCACTAAATAATATAGTGCAAGTGAATTAAATTATGGTGCAAGAACACAAACAAGAATTAGGGAAGCAATGGTTAGGTAATAAGAAGAGATTTCTAGGATGTGTAAGTTAGGATTATTATTTGGATGTAAGACAAATTGGTGGAATAGGGAAACAGATAGGTTAGATAGAAAAATAAGTGGTAGGATAGGAAGATTAATTAAAAATAAGTAAGTAGATGGGAAAATGGGATTGAAAAATAGGGAAATGGGTGGGGAAATGGGTAAATGGGTTGGAAAATGGTAAAACATGGGTGGGAAAATATGTAAATAATTATGGAAATAGGTAGATTATTAGGAAAATAGGATAAACATGACTAAATGGATGGAAAATAGTTAAATTAATGGGGAAATGAGATGAAAAAAAGTTAAATATATGGATAGGTAAATTAGAGGAAAATTGTGAAATGATTGAGAAAATGGGAGGGAAAATGATAAAATAAATGGGTAAATATGATCATTTAGATTTTTGTAAGAGATTTACCAAGGTTTGTGTGTATGTGTATAGAAATTTCTTGTGTTCATGGTATGAGAGAGGTGATCCATGGTGTCTGGAATTACTAGGAATTCATGAAGTTAGTGTAATTGTTAGATTCAATAAATATGCTAGAGATAAGGTTGGATAGGGATTTGTTAATGGTTTTAATTTCCAAAACTTGAAGTGGCATTCCATCTCTCAATAGGGGAGATTAAAATAATGCTAAATGATGTATGAAACATAATTTACATATTTATTTACAAGGGATTGGTTTATTAGTGCTTAAAAGATACTTAGGGAGTACTATCATGGTTCACACAAAGTTATCAAATTCCACTCTAATATATGATACTAGGAATTGATGCTTACTTAGGGAGGGTACATTAGGTACCCTTGATGCTAATAGAATTTATTAGTAGCATTTTGCTAACTAATATGACTAGGTGGTACTTTCTAATACATTTCTAAATAAAATATGTTGGTATACATGTTTGAGATGGGCACACTATTTGTGTGGGATCCATGCATCATGATTCACATATACATATACCTTAATTAGATAGTATGTTATGATGAGAGGAGCATAGATGTGTCAACATTACTAGATTTGTGCATATTAAAGTACATATACATTGATTATCTAGAGAGAGTATATAGTTTGAGCATTAGATGATCTCACATTCTATGGATTGAGGATAATTTAGGGTTCTGGAAAAAGACTCCTAAGTGATTTCAATTTAATAAGAATATAATGGATTATTTGGTAGTTGTAGATATTATCGAGATTACATTCAAGGCTAGATATCAATTGAGGTAGGTTATATATTTTATCTAGGTTTTAGAAAAACAACTTATTATATCTTTGGGTGATGAGATTAAATAATTTAAATGTATAGGCCAAATTAATTTCAAGTTATAATAGGATATACCAAGTGCACCAAATGTTTTGATACAAGTGGTGAGGGAGACTGGGTATTGGAGACCTTAAATAGAGTACTAAGAGGCATGAGATAAATAGATTTTTCTAGTAGAGGTATAATGGAATGCATAATATGATAGAGTATGCAGCCTAGTGGTAAAGCATTAGGCTTGAGTTTTTTATGATATTTTAATATCTCATGGTTAAGTATTGAGGGTATGTTTCTAATGAATGTGCTAAGGAGTTAGGAGGGTGAGGTTATAAGTAGTGGTAGGGAAAATAGGGAGGTAATGGTAGTAGAGATGATAGAGTAGATGATATATGGGAGGGTTTAAATAGGTCAATTCAGGATGTTCCTAATCAAATATATGGTGTAGATATAGGTGAAATAGTAAATATCTCATACCTAGAGCTAACACAAATGTGGGTATAGAAGGATTCTCTAGATAGAGTTGGATATTTGGAAAGAAGGGAGATATTCTTTTTATGCCTATTTTGATACAATATAAGTGGAAAGGGATGCAACATAGGTAGATTGAAATCAATTGAGATAGGATAAGGATCAAGCAAAGAGTCTAGTAGGATCATAGGGTATGTCCTAGGCACTATTAGATGTGATACAATAATTGTGGGATTCACAATGTGCATTATGGGAGGATCATAAGTACAAGTTCTTGATCAAAGGGTTCACTTAGATCATAGTCAGTGATCAAGCAGCCAATTCCATTGGATCATCATCATTAGGTCTATCCACTAGGCCACAAGAGGGAGAGATAGATAATGATGTTCATCTATGACTAATTGCATAGATGATGCATTTTTTATAAGTCTATGTGTTATTTTATATATTGATATAACATGTATTCAATGGTGATATATGTATATATGATTGTTTGAGTGATTCATAGATTGTTTTATGTGATGTTTTTTATGTATGGATTTAGATTTTATGAGGGTAAAAGTACAAAGTTGTGTCGCACTTTCAGCCAACATATCAACACAAGTGAATTTAAGTATTTCTAACTAAAACTATATTTTGGTCAAACATATGATTTTGTAAAATTTATTCTAGCTAAGTTAGATATATCCAAAAAAATTCCAACTAAAATTGTTGGCTAAATGCATATGTAGCACCACTTTGAGGCTAATTTACCAAAAAAATAGATTTATTTGAAAAATTGATTTTTTAACAATTTCTACTCATGTAAATAATATTTTTTAAAAATATTAAAATGCCATTTTGTATATACATAAATCTAGTTTTTAAATACATACATACATACATACATACATACATACATATATATTAATAATTAAATAATTATTTATAATTTCCTTTTTATTTTTTCTAAAAGTAGGTTATTAGCACAAAATATTAGGTTGATTACCATGACATGAAAAAATAGTAAAACTTATTAATTTTTTTTGAAAAAACTATGATGCACTAGATAAAAGAATCTATATCAAGAGGGTATAACTTTTTCCATTTTAGATAAATAAATGATATGAAAATTGATGTCGAATCGAAACATCTATATTTTTATATGCACACATTTTAATATTTATTTAAAAATATATATATCAAAATTGGAAAAAATAATATCCATGCACTAAAGTTTCAAGTTATAAATACACACAAAAAAGTTGAAGGAGAAAAAATAAAAGTTACTATGTAAAGGTTGATGTCTCATGTGACTTCATTTTTTAGCATTTTTTCAACAACTAAATTATAGTGTCAATCTATAAAAAAATATATTCAAATAATTTTTATTTTTTAAAAAAATTTAAATACAAGTATAAAATATACTAAAAAGAAAATATTTCATTAGTTTGCATCATTTCAAAATTAAAAACATATATGTCACTTTTTAGTGATTCAAGTTTAAACTATGGATAAGTGTTGGTCATTTCCTTTAAAAAGTGGCATATATTTGTGCTTTTACCCATGAGTTATTCTCATTATTTATATATGTGACATTGAAGTGTAGGAAATTATGTACCTCTATAATTTCACACTATGTTTGGGGTTCCTTAATTAATTGGACTTAATTAAGAGTCTAATTTTCCAAGTAATGCATTCCAAAGTCCTATTTTTCTCATTTTGTAAAAGGAAAACCTATATTTAATTAATATAAGGGTGATCCCACAATATTGGTTTACAATTTCTAAGAGATCCTATTTTTTGCTGAAATTACATATTTTTAGAAAATATAATGATTTGAACCTTGAAAAGTTCCATTTGAAGGATTCCAATTGAAGAGGGTTTGATCGAACCACCTTAGATCAAAACCCCTTGGATAGAACCCCACTAGTTTTAAACCATACCTATAACAAATTCTCCTTTACACCTATCAAAATGTTGATAAAAAACCACTTTTGATTTACCTTTTGGGGGATCAAATGAATTCATTTAAAATTTATGTTTTATTAGTATGTAGTCCTTATTATAAGCTTCCCAAAAAGTAATTTTAAATAAATTTAGTTTAATTATTATATTTACTTTTTATTTCTTGTGAATGTAGGTTTTTTACTGAAAATCAAGCTCTTTATTTTGCACATGTGAAAAAATTGCAGATTATCATTTTTTTTTTGAAAAATATCAGTGCACTAGATATTTAAGTCCTTGATCCAACAAAAAAAATAATAATTTTGACACATACAAAAAAAGTTATGTTGTATGCAGACCTCCTATGTCTGAATTGTAATTAGTTTGACTTTGAAACTTGATTAAGGGAAAAAATTCAATAAAACACTATGAAACCAAATGCAAGCACTATATATCTTACTTAAAAATCTAAATTTGAAAAAATTAGAATTATATCCTTCATGGAAAAAAAGTTATGTTGTATATCGTGAGAATCACTCCTTAAAAATAGTGTTTACTAAAAAAACTAGTTTTTGAAGGAGATGGAAAAAGAAGTGCAATTTGTTTCCAAAAAATTTAAAATATATATATTTAGAATCTACAAAAAAAAGTCACAAATCACAATTTTACATCATCTTCAAATTCCTCACATTTTAGCTGCTATAGGTGCTCAATAGTGAATATTTAACTAGAAATAAATTAATTCAATGTCCAGTTTGGCAAAAAATTGTAAACCAATATTGTGGGATCACTCATAATTAATATTTTAATCACTCCTAAATGAATGTTTCCTAGAATTTTGGGATAGGACCCATTTTCCCAAGGGAGAATGGGTCCTCCTTAAGTCCTAGATCCCAAATTTTACTATGTTTTTGGTGATATTTTAATAATTCTAATTTAACATGCAATTGTTAGATTTTAGAATCTATTATTTTGGAAATTAGATAAATACCTATAAATGCATAGTCATTTTATCATTTGAAATCTAAGAAGAACTAAGCAATATTATCATGCCTTCGTATGAGAAAATATTATTGTTAGGATCATTCAAGAGTAGATTTTTCAGTCATTTTTTGTAGCATTCAAGATCCTTCATCATGTTCAAGCTTATGTGTGTTCATGCCATCATGAGAAGGATAATATGGATTGTTGATCCTAAAGAATTGAAGCATTCAAGTATCCAAAAAATCAAGCAAAGAAATATTTGATTCCTTTGAGTGATGTGTGAGTTCAATCCCCTAAGGGAAGCCATTAAAGATTTAATGTGTTGTAGCAAGAAAGTGTTCATTCATAATTCCTTCCATTTATCAACTTTCAATATATTTATTTCAAGGTTTAATTCCTAAAAATGGGGTTTGACTAAGGAAAACCCCCATTCAAAACAAAAAAATTCTCCTCTTTGTATGTGAACATTTATAGGCAAAAGAAGCACTAAAAGGAGCTCAAAGAGAAATTTTGCAACATTGGATAAGTTGTCACCATTGTTTTGAAGCCACGGAGACCAAGTTGTAGAATTTATTTTTGACTTTATGATAGTGGGACATGTGGTAAACTAAAGTTAAGATCTAGCATCAGAGGACTATAAAATATTTCTTTGGACACCCTAATAAGGACTCATTCACCCTAGGGTGAACCTATCCTTCACTAATGCTCAAAACTAAATTGTAATGCTAGGTGCATGTCTATTTAGGCCATCTTTAGATATGCATACAAACTGTCAATTTGATTTTTGTATCTTTGTGATCCTGTATTTTATAATATAAGTCATATTGTTCATTAGGTTTAGTTCCATCAAATCATTTCCATTTAGTTCCAAATCTTACTATCCTAAAGAAACTAGGAGATTCAAGTCTTATTGGCTCACCTTAGGGTTCAAAGTAATTCTCTACACCTTGCAATCCTTTAGATTTAATGAAATTGTGGGAAGAGTCATATCTTTCTAAGTGTCTTGGTTCTCTATATGAAGGACCTAGGAAATCCTATTTTTGGGATCTCCTCCCATTTTCCTACATTTCATCTTCAAATTTAGAACATTGTACAACATCTTATCTGACTTGGAGATCATTGGAACCCTAGATTTAGGTTTTGCATTATCTAATTTTGCATTGAACTTAGCATTACAATTTGCATACTTGCATCATTCAAATTCATAAAAAATTGAAAAATATTGAATACATTATACATATTAGATTAAATAAAAGTGTGTTTCAGCCATTTAGATCAAAATTACATCAAAATTTGCATTTAAAAACATTGTCATTTTGCTCATACATTGTCATAAAATTACATTTTTCATTTCATATAGTTCAGGGAAAACTTTAGTGGAAAATCTTTGCCAATTGGCGAATAATTGAAATTGGGACCTCCAAAAATGGTGAATAGTACAAGCTACAAAGGATGCTAAATCGCCAGGTTTTTACAAAAAAATCATTTCAGCCCAATTAATTCACCTATTTAAATGATGCGTCATTGGAACTGATTCGCTAGTAGTTTATAATGTAATTATAATTATTAATGATATTTTCTAGTAATATTATATTCATACCATTACTTTTTGGGCAATATTGCCACTAATAATAAATTACCATTTAATTTTTGAGCTTTTATCCATTGCCATCAATTAGCTTTTTAATCAGATGGTTGTAGGTTGATTCTGCGACCTAATACACATGTGCCTTTTAAAAGGATTTTTGAGGCCCAAAATTTGTTTGGTCCACATGATTAAATCTAATTTTGTGGCCCAAAACAAATTTTGGGCCTCAAAAAGCCTTTTAAAAGGCACATGCATATTAGGTCATGGAATTAACCTGCAACCATCTGATTAAAAGCTAATCAAATGATGGTAACATTTTCACTTTTCTTTTAGTCTCAATTTTAAAGTGATATTTTAAAAAAACACTTAATTTGTGTGTGCTCCAATGTTGTCCCTAGACCCCAGAAGGGGGCATTTCCCCCTCGACCACAACAAGGGGGCTCTACCCCCTTGACCCCCGCAAGGGATGCTACCCCTTGACCCCACCAGTGGCTACCGCCCCTGGGCCCCTACTTCAATATTACAAATATATATATATATATATATATATATATATATATATATACATATATATATATATATATATATATATATATATATATATGGGTATATATATATATATATATATAAAATCTGGGGAATTGCACTGACCAACTATGAAAATTTTTAAAGGAGATATTTTCCATGGTAATTAATATTTTTAGTGATTATTCACTAGGATTTTCCACTATGATTATTATTTTTACCAATTATTCATTAAGATTCGCTAGGACTGTACAGTTTTTTTTAATAATGTGCATAGATTTTCTAGGAAAATTAATTATTTTTTCAAATAAAACGAAAGATTCACCAGGTTTTTACACCTTCACCGAGGGGGGGGTTCTTAAAGTTATCCCTGATATAGTTTTTGAAAAATTCTATAACTTAATAATTTGTTTAGAAATGGGAATAGTGATCTTAAATATCAAACTAAACACTAAAAAATTAATTTCTTAAACCCCTATCTAAGGACACATTTTCCCTAGAGTGAACCTATCCTTGCACAATTTTTTTTAAAAAATTGAGCACATTTATCAATGTCTGTCTTCTTTACTTTTCTATACTTGTAGATCTCTATTTCAATTTTAGTAATTGTATTTTTCTGTAGTTTTTGCATATATTTCAATTATTGAGAAAAAATGCATTTTTTTAAATCAAAATTGGCATTTCAAAATAACAATTTTCAAGTCCTTGTGTTTAAACCCTGTCAATTATAATTTTCATACTTAAAAATTGCAAATATCTTTTTTAATACTTGCATTGTGCTTCCTAGTTCTAAGTGTTTCTTATCTCTATTTTTTTCTTTTTTTCCATTTTGGGTATACTTTTGGTTTGATGAAACTTGCATGAGTATTACAACTGTGTATCCTATTGCTAATTCTTCAATGAGATGTAGTTTGAGACTCATGGCATCTCATGTTGGTACACTAGCTGTGGATCTTGGGTTCTCTAACTCTTTCACTTATACTATTTGTAGTAGTCAACCCATGTTGGATTCCATCCATAATATCACATGTCCTATGACCACTACTTCTAATGATGTTGAAAACATTTTTGTTGATATCCCTAAAGAGAATCTCAAATAAATATATAAAGCCTTAGAAAAAAATTCAATATTTTGTGAGTAGAAAGTATACTAATGGTAATTTCATTCCTATCATAGATAACATGAGAAGAATGCTTGATAATGAGTATGGAATAAAGATTATGTGTAGCCTATCTTGTATTATTGATAACCATATTCCAAAAGTGGCTAGTTCTGCTTAAACTTTGGGTTACACCCAAATTCAAGGAGGAAAAAAAATTCCCCCCCCTTCAACCAAAGCCTCTATTCCTACATATACCAATTCAATTGTCACTACAATAATGCAACCAACTGAAATATCACTCCAACTTTACTTATTTTCATTGGAAATACTCCTAGCTTTGTGAATTCAAATATCACATTTTTGAACCCACCCCACCTCTCACAAACATACAATTCACTTGTCTTCCGAAAAAATATACAGCCCCATCGTATTCCCCTCCATATCAAAAAATAACCAATGATTCTATCATAAACCAAATTACACAAAATGTCACAACCCTCCAAAAACAAATAGCAACATTAAACCAAAATAAAAATGGCCAACCTTCATAATATATCAAATGAAACCCATTATGTTTGAAGATATTGAGAACACAAATGCCACAAGGTATAGAGATTCCTAAATTTCAGAAATATGGTGGTAAAGGAGATGCTAGCAACCATGTTTCATCATACACATCCTTATGTAGTGACTTCATTTTTGAAGGCAAACTCTTGGCTAAAATTTTTCCTAGGTCTTTCAAAGATACAACCTTAGAATGGTTCAAATTTTCCTTACAAAATAACCTAATTAACTCATTCAATGAGCTTTTTGATGCCTTTGTAAACCATTTCCAATTTCTTTATGTATAAAGATAGTAAGGTATATGAATGACATGCAATTTGTTCCATTTAATGATATTACTCAATATGAACATCAAGTAAAGTATAAGCATTTCCATAATCATTGATATACAGAATAACTATTTTTATGTTTATTAATATTTCATCTCAATATGTTATTATTTTGCTAAATATTTTCTCCTACATATTAAACGTCAAATTAAAATGATGTACCCTAAAAATCTCATGAGAATCATAAATAAGTGCAGATGTAAAGAAAATCTACATGTATAATGAGGCTCAAAAACATATAACGTGCAAGACTAACAATTTCAATACAATTAAAATTTAAACTTAAAATTCAATAGAAAATTAGATGGACATAGTCCTAATAAAATAGTGTGGCAATGGAAATAGTACTTCCCACCTTTGAGGGATGGAGCACAAGGGTGGGGCTCCTATTTGACACATGCTACACTCAAGGACACCTTAGAGATCTCAATCCAATGACGAATAAAGGGAGAGATATTACAATAGGGTATCCTAGGATATGTTTAGAGATTAATGATTGATTCACCACAAAGATAGGGCTTGGAAAAACTAATCAAATGGAAGTACCAATTCTAAAACCTAGTGATGCAAGAAACTTGAATAAATGACCTAGAAGTGCATATAAATTAGAACAAAAAGTTGTAAACTTATAAGTGTGGACCTAGAAACTTGTAGAGGCTTGAAGGAGGAATGGAAATGTTGAAAAAACTCACTTTGATGTTTAATAGGACTCATACACCAGAATGGGTGAATAAGTCCTAGATCTGGGTTTCTATCTAGAAACAAGAATCTGGCAAATGGGTATCTGAATTTGTAAAAATATAAAAGTTTACCTAAACTAGGACTCATATGCTAGGATGGTGAATGATTCTGGTTAGGATTTTCTAGAGCTTAAAGATCTTAATTTGGTTTGCAATGTATGCTCTTTCTCCTTGACTTGATTCTTGGATCTGAAACTGTTGTTTTCGGACCTATAGGTGACTTTTTGTGAAGATGACAACCTTGCAAGTAAAGGGACCAATCTAACAACCTACTCCAATCTTGTAACCTAATATTTAAGGGATCTTAAAGCTCTATGACACTTGTATCTGTAATCAAACATCAAAGAGAAGTGTCCACTTGTTAATTGTCAGATGATCTAGGGGTTTGCCTAAGTCAAACCCCTTATAGTTAATTAAACAAAATAATGAGATAATGAAATAAGGAGATAAAACATGAAACATGAACAATCATACCTGGAATAATTTCTTGTAAATCTGAAATCTAACATGAAATGACCATGAAGGATGTGGGTATGTGCAAGATCATGATGGGCCAAAAAGTGGCAATATGATGGGTATGTTTAGGGTATCTAGCTGACGACTTTTTTTTACCCAAAATTGATGAAACGAAAAGGGTTTTTAAAGGATATTCTCAACTTTCCACTAATATAAATTATGCTTTGTACTTTGCATTTAATAATTAATTATTATTCATTTTCTATTTGAGTTACGACAAAAGTCCTGATTGATAGGCTATTTGAAAAAAAAAAATAGCTTTCAAACAGTATCACAATTTTTGAATCCAAAATATGTTTCACATTCTATGCTTCACATACTATAGGATTAAAAAAAAAATTGAATTTCATGAAGTTCTGACCAAGATAAGGTGGTCATACATATGATTTTTTATATTTTTTAAAATTTGTAATAAAAAAATTCATAATTAATTATTTACTTGGAAAAAATTTACAAAAAAATATACATCACATCAGGACATGAGTCCTCTAATTAAATATCTAGAATATTATAAAAAAATATTATCATTTTATTGTGGTTAGGGTGGTCAGACAAACACCAACTTCTTATTTTTTCCTTGAAATCTAAGTGCTACTCCATTGAAATTTCAAATTTTCACCAAATGGATTTTTTTTTTTAAATAAACCTAGTAGTTTAGAAACTACATTCAATTTGCTACAGATTCTATTCTGACATATTTTTGAAATAATATATATAACTTATTCAATTTTTTTACGTCAAGTTGCCTAACTCTAATTTTTCTAAAATTTTTGCAACTTAAGGGCCTGTTTTTTCCATGATGATCCTGCACATACCCATGTAGATCTACATCTTTGAATGTTCATATGAAATAATGCTTGTAAATAGATCTTCAATGCCACATCACAATACTAGCTCAATAACATGTTTGATGCTTGATATACTTGATATGATGATGGATCTTGAATTGTTGTAGTTGACAATTAATGAAGAATTCTACTCTTGAATGCATTAGAAATGATCTTGAATGCTCTCTTGGTGATCTTGTTAAGTCTTGGAATCCCTAACTTCTAATCGCTTGACTTGATATCATGAATGCATAATTAAATAATGATTTGAAACCTTTTTTTATATAGGAAATCCATGTAATATCATGTTAATTGGATCCCATAGGCAACCATTCATGAAATTTGAACTTAAAACCCAATTTTCCCACTCAAAACCTTAAAAATAGGCCAAATGGGACTCATACGCCACTAGTGGTTTCTGGGTCCCACTTGGATGGGACTCATACACCCAAGGTGTTGTATGGGTCACACAAGGCCTATTTGAAGAGAGTGAATGTCAGGGAATGAAGAAATTAAGTTTATATGTTGATCTTATCAGGATTTTGATTGAAATATGCCTTGGCATGCACAATATAGGGTCTTAGGGGACTATTAATGGTTATATTCAGCTCATAATTTTAGGTGGGCCCAAAACACATTGTGAAAGTGTAAATAAATACATTTTACAATATCAAATTAAGGAAAAATCAAGTCAATTTAGCTTAAAAGAGCCCTAAATACCATGTGAATGTGTACAACACTTCATGACGTCTCGTCCACCAACGCTGTCCACGGCCCAGTTCGCCCAAGGCCCATCCGCCCGTACGTCCGTTCCAACGCCCGTCCACCGTCCCTGCTCAAGTTCACACCAAAGCAGATGTTCCGCCGTCTAGGATAACAAAGATCAAGGAGGTAGTCAATCCTCCAAGATCCAAGATCCTAAATCAAACCAAAATAAGCATAAAAGGACACACACAAGGTGTATGATATGCAACATCAAGATACAAAAACTGTTGGAAGACAGAATCACTAAGACGAGGCGGGGTGAATCAATGATTCAAGAAAGTCACAGAATTTTAAACTAGAACATCAAATGACTAGTGAAGAAAAGACTTCACTTGAACTTAAACAATATTATATGCAATACAAGTCAGATAAACAGGTATGTGTATGATCATGATGGACCAAAAAGTGGTGATATGATGGGTATGTTTAGGGTATGTGGCTGATGAATTCTATTTTACCAAAAATTGATGAAACGAAAAAGGGTTTTTAAAGGAGATTCTCAACTTTCCATCAATATAAATTATGCTTTACTTTGAATTTAATAAATAATTATTATTCATTTTCTATTTAAATTACGACTAAAGTCTTGATTGATAGGCTGATTGAAAAGCATCTATAGCTTTCAAACAGTATCAAATTTTTTTAGTCTAAAACATGCATCACATTCTATGCTTTGCATACTATAGGATTAAAAAAAGAAAATTTGAATTTCATGAAGTTTTGACCAAGTTAAGGTGGTCAGACATATTAGTTTTTATATTTTTTAAAAGTTGTAATAAAAAAATCATAATTAATTATTTGCTTGGAAAATAATTACAAAAAAATATGCATCACATCATGAAATGAGTCCTCTACTTATAGATCTAAAATATTATAAAATAACAAGATCATTTTATTGTGGTTAGGGTGGTCAAACAGACACCTACTTCTTATTTTTTCCCCAAAATTTAAGTACTAGTGCATTGAAATTTCAAATTTTCACCAAATGGATTTTTAACTTTTTTATGTAAACCTAGTAGTTTAGAAACTAAATTCAATTTTTTACATATTTCATTCTTACATATTTTTGAAATAATATAGATAACTTATTCAATTTTCTACGTCAAGTTGCCTAACTCTATTTTTTTTGATTTTTTTGCCACTTAAGGGCCTATTTTTTCCATGATGATCCTACACATGCCCACACATTTTAGTAACTGAGACTGACTTGATAAACTTTACACAAATATCAGAGCTTATATCTAAACCTTTTTATGCATGATGCTTTGATTTAAAGAATGATAGAAATGAATGACAAACATCACCAACTTTTTATGCAACTGATGACAATATTGTAATCCAGCAAATAAACCATTCACACATAGAAATGTCACATAACACCAAAATTTTTCCTAAGTGGAAAAACCCTCTTGGGGAATAAATAACCACTTGAAAAATATTTCCTTTATTCACTTAGAGCACCAACTCTGTTACATTCAGGAGCACCAACTCCACAAAATATAGGAGCACCAACTCCACAATTTACAGGACCACCAACCCCACACACATTTAGGAACACCCATTCCAAGGAGAACCAACCCCTTCTACAAAGCACAAAATAATAAAATATCAGAGGGTTTCTCTGTTTCAATTCAACTCACATAGACCTTCCATACTAATACATCAAATATCCTAAAGATTCATTTTTGAATCTCTAAAATACAAGATATACCAATTAAAAATTCTGCATCATGTTTTCAATACTTTCAATTGCAAAATGTGTGCACAAATCTCTTAAAAATTCCAACAACAAAAACAATAATCAACCTATGTTTTATACACATATATTCTCATGTAACTTCATTAAATTTCTAGATTGGACTAATTGTTTTTCTTCAACTGAATGCATTAACCCTTTATTTGTTTGCTAAGTAATAATCAAGGGTTTTGAATAACATTAACCACTAATTATTCATGACTAATTCCTTAACAAAAATATTCAATGCCCATAAATAATGATTTCTTTAATACTTGTTTATGGAGGAATGTAAATAAACAAATACCAGAAAAACCATTTCAAAATTGTCTAGCTGAAGACCTCCATCTATGATCTCTACCTCTTCTTTTTCAACTTCCACAGTCAACCATTTTACCAGAAATCTACAACCACAAACTCTCCATGGTGGTGGCTAGAGTTTCATATGTTTACAGAATGAAACAATAACGAATTTTCCCTAGATTTCCTTCAAGTCTTTCAAAGACTTTTCAATAGGATATACTCATTTGAAATCTAAACATCATAATGCATTTGAATCCATTGTCCATGGATTAAACCATTAACTCATGATGGTTGTCGATTATTTGTGACTTCCAAGTGACTTTAAAAAAATTCAAAAACTTTATATTCATAACACCCGATGTCACATGCTTAATGTGACCAAAACATAAGCATCAAACCAATATCTTACTTAAGCTTTTTAAAATATTTTAAAACTTTAATATGCCCAACTCCTCAATGTTTAGCATTCCCAATAAGGCCTTTATTTTCATTTTTTAACAAAGACCTTATATCTCTTTAGTGCCCGACACCATTTATGGTGTAAAATATAAATGTTTCAATATCCTCACCATAGGATATATTAACCATGAAATTCTTCAAATAAATTCACCAATCTAACATATACAAATAAAATTTAATCTGCCTGAAGCCATTTGATTTATGTCTTGAAGACTCCATTAGCAAAAATACTCTATGAAGAAAATATATATAGGTGACATAAACCTGTAATTTCCATTTCTTGAAAATCAATAGGAACTTTCCAATGTATATGTTAGCCATAGTTTGTATGCTACTATCCATGGTGTCTAATATGCCTGATCAAAATACATGTTATCATGTCAAACCTGACTTGTAGCACCCTAAAAGATAAACACCATCAACAACAACATGCACCAAGAGTATCACTATGTATCAAGAGCCCAACAAATTGATATAAAAAGAGCCAAGTAAATCACTGTGAGAACATCATATGCCACCAAGATTAGACCATCCCAACAATATAAACTATGTACAAGTATTATCCAAACCATAGTTTTTTCATTAAGGACAACCAAACCACCATAAACAATTGAAAGCCAATGAACTCCCCCTTTGTCCTTGATGGAAAAAAACATCATCTCTCCCTCATTTTTCCTTGATGACAAAGAATCAGAGAACAATGTGAAATTCCATGAAATAAATAATTGAAACCAATCATCATAGTAACCAGCTAGAAGAAGAAACCAAGAACCAAATAACTTTGTGTCATATATCTTCTTGTTTTAATCACATGAGCAATCAAATAACTTGTCTACACCAAATACCAATTGTATAACCAATGTTACCAACATGAATAACTATGCACCAAGGCATTAATTATGCACTTCTCAAGAAGTTTTTGTCACTTGTAAGGTAGTATCTATAGCATCAAAAATATTATGACCTT
>VDFB02266398.1:0-60837 GCA_007258455.2 Sequoia sempervirens
AAAAATGTGACGAGACTCTAGTTTGCATCATCTTCAAATTCTTTACGGTTTAGCCGCTATAGGTGCCCGAATGTGAAGATTTAGTTTAAAAAAATAATTTCAGTGTCCAGTTTGGCCAAAAATTGTAAACCACTATTGTGGGATCACACTTTAACTTATTTTTATTTCCCCTAATGTCATTCTTTCTATTTTATCTCAATCTCTCTTCCTCGTACCCTTCTTTCTTTCTTTGTATCCAATTTATTGGCTCTTTCATTCCCTTAGTGCGCTCTCTCTCCTATATTTCATATTTATCATTTTTTTTTTAATGTTTATATGATTTTTTTTATTCTTCCTATATTTTTTCTTTCATTTTTCTCTCATAGTGTATTTCTTATTGACATCTACCTTTATACCTCTTTTCTTTCTCTTTTGGCATATCTTTTTTCCTTTTAATTTTCATTGTCTAAATATTTTTATTTATTTATAATGTTTCTCTACATTGCTATTTCTATTTCTTTGTTTCTTCTTTCCATATATTTTTCTCTCTTTCTATATGGGTTGGACCTTAGACCCTATAATTTAAGTTTTTGACCCATAGACCTTGACCTACACCCTAGCCTCATGGATCATGGACCCTAGATTGATAAAAAAATTATCCTATAGCCTAAACACTTAGATCATAGACCCTTAATTTTTGAACCCTAAACCTTAGAGGCTATGTCTTGTACTTGTGGACCCTAGACCAAGAAATATTACTATTTACCCTTTACCTTAAATTTATGGATGAACCCTAGTGCTTAGGCTATGCTACTAGATATTTGACCTCAGAGAGTAGAACATGGAAATTAGATCCCAAGCACCTAGGCCTTAAACCTTATACCTTTGAGCTTCAAACTTCAATATTGAACCTTAGATTGTTAGATGATTAGAGTTTGGATGCAAGACCATGTATACTAGACTATGGACACTAGATTATAGAAAATAATTTCTCTAAATCTGAGAAATTGAGCATTGTATTCTAGATGTTTACCTTAAAAATTGGATCCTAGACCTTGGGCCCTATCTCTAGATTTATAGATCATGAACCCTTGACCAAGAAACCTATACCATCTATTATGAACCCTTAGAGCTTGGATTTGGGATCACTAGGACCTTAGAATTATGCACCCTCAACAAGAAACATATGTGCCCTATACCATAAATCCTTGGACCATTGGTGTTGAACCCCATCCCTAGAGCCTTAACTTTAGATACTGGGATGTGGACATTATACCCTTTGAACCTAGGTTATAAGAACTTGTCCCTTAAACTGTAGAGTATGTGCCCTTATATTGTGTCCCTTGATCCTTCACCTTGGAATCCAAGACTTCTTGAACATTACACCTTGAGAACTTGATCTTCGGCCCTAGAATTTAGACTACAGATCAAGACCCTACATATCAAATCCTTGAAGCCAAACCTTGTTTCTAGACACATGATCTTAAATCCTTTTACCTTGGAAGTTAGATCCTAAACCCTAGAACCTTAACTTTGGACCCATGAACACTATATGTTCTAGCTTGGATTCATGGACCATGGACTTTAGATCAAGGAACTATTACTAAATATTGTGATCCCTTAGACTCTAAACTTTAGACAATTGGACCTCACACCTTAGACCAAGAAACCTTTTCCCTATGTATTTAATCATGGACATTGGACTATGGGCCCTAGATCTTTGAAACGAGACCTCAGATTGTGGATGGTAGACACATGGAACCTAGGCCTCAAATCAAGAACTTTTACCTTGGACCCTATGATCTCTTTCTATCCCTATTATGCCTTTCTTCCATTCCTTTTTTTTTGTACTTGTATTTATTTATCTCTATTAGTCTACCTTTATCTTCAAGTTTACATCTCTCTACATATTTTTCCCTTTCTCATTCTTTTTCTTTTTCTTTTTGTGTTTCTCTATCTTTCATTCTTTTATTATTTATTTATTTCTATTATTTGGTGCTCTCTCTTTCTGCTTCAATCTCTCTTTATTTCTTGGAACCTTTTTTCTTCCAATCTATATTTTTTCCCTCTTGACCTTTCTTTTTATCTTTGTCTCTCTTTATAATTTCCTTTTTGTTTATCCCTTCTTTCTTACTATTTATTTCTATCCCTATTATGCCTTTATTTCATTCCCTCTATTTTTGTAGTGTATTTCTTTGTCTATCTTATTCTCTCTTTATCTCATGGTTTAGATTTATTTCCCTTTCTCATTCTTTTCCTTGTTGATGTTTCTTTATCTCTCTCTTTCTTTTTTTCTATTATTTGATTATCTCTAGATATGTGCTTCTATCTCTCTATATTTCTATTTTTCTTCCAATCTATATTTGTCCCTCTTAACCTTTCTTTTTGTCTTATCTCTCTCTTTATAATTGTATTTTATTTATCCCTTCTTTCTTACTATTTTTTTTTATCTTCAATTCCATTTTTCATTATAAATGTTCAAAAATGTATTTCGTCATCTTTATCTTTCTATCTCTCCTTTTATTCCTTTGTTGGTGTTTCTCTTTCTTTTATTCTTTCTATCTTTTTTTATTTGTTTATTTCTTCATTTTTCTATCTTTTTCTCACTTTCCTTCTCTCTTTTTTCTTCTTCCCTTCTTTTGTTTTAATTTTTTCTCTCTCCTTCCTTTGCCTTTCTTCTTTCTTAATTATTTTTATTTTTCCCAAATTTTACTTTCCTTCTTTATATTGGTTATCCCTCTTTTTTATATTTTATTATTTCTATCTTTCTCGCTTTATTTCTTTCTTCCTTTTCTTACATTTTGTCACTTTCCTTCACTCTTTTCTCTTCCTTTATTTTATTTATCATTCTTTCTTTTTTTCTTTCCTCCTTTTTCTTTTTTATTTTGTGTGTCTCTCACCCCAGGGTGACACCCATTCTCCACCCCAACTTGGAAAAATGTAAGACAAAGGTAAGGCGGGTTAGGCATTGGGTTGGATCACAAGGATACCCTAAGTCAACAAAAAAATAAAGAAAGAATCCCATACCTTTTTATCGTCTTTGAAAGGGGTTTGTGTGTCTATTCTTTTGTGTGTGTCTCACCCCAACTTGGAAAAATGGAAGACCAAGGTAAGGCAAGATAGGCATTGATTTGGGTCGCAGGGATACCCCTAAGTCAACAGAAAAAAGAAGAAAAAGAAGTTCATACCTTTTTATCATCTTTGAAAGAGATTTTTTTGTCTCTTATTTTGTGTGTCTCTCACCCCAACATGACACCCATTCTCAACCCCAACTTGGATTGGGTTGGGTCCCAGGGATACCCTTGAGTGAAAAAAAAAAAAGAATAAGAAAGAGAAGTCCATAAATTTTTGTCATCTTTGAAATGGGTGTGTGTGCCTCTTCTTTTATGTGTCTCTCACTCTAGCATGACACCCATTCTTGACCCCAACTTGGAAAAATGTAAGACCAAGGTAAGGCGGGTTATGCATTGGGTTGGGTCATAGGGATACCCTTGAGTCAACAAAGCAAGAAAAAACAGAATTCCATACAATTTTATCACTTTTGAAAGGGGTGTGTGTGTGTCTCACCGCAATGTGACACCCATTCTTGACCCCAACTTTGAAAAATGTAAGACCAAGGTAAGAAAAATTAGGCATTGGGTTGGGTCGCAAGGATACCCTTATGTCAACAAAAAAAAGAAGAAAGAGATGTCCATACCTTTTTATCATCTTTGAAAGGGTTTGTGTGTCTCTTCTTTTGTGTGTCTCTCACCTAGCATGACACCCATTCTCGATGCCAACTTGGGAAAATGTAAGACCAAGGTAAGGCGGGTTAAGTGTTGGGTTGGGTCGCAAGGATACCCCTGAGTCAACAAAAAAAGAAGAAACATAATTTCATACATTTTTATCGTCTTTAAAAGGGGTTTGGATTGGAATATTTTGATTAATTAGAGGTCAATTTACAAAAAAAACGTAATGTGATTTTAGTGTACCTGTTGATTAATACACCAACAATCCATTCATATTAAGTAACATAGCATTCGTCTCCTTTGCCCTTTGGATCAAAGGTGCCTTAGAATAATTTTTATCCCTATGCCCAACTCACCCCTTCCTAACCCCAATTTGGCAGAATGTAAGACCAAGGTAAGGCAGGTTGGGCATTGGGCTGGGTCGTGGGGATACCTAGAGTCCACAAAAAAATGAGAGAGTTGCATAACTTTTTATTGTCTTTGGAAGGGGTTTGGATTGGAATATTTTAATTAATTGGAGACCAATTTACAAAAAAATCATAATGTGATTTTAGTGTACCTATTGATTGATACGCCAGCAATCCATTTGTATTAAGCAGCGCAGCATCCTTCTCCTCTTCCCTTTGGATCAAAGGTGCCTTAGAAGAATTTATAGCCTCCTTCATGACATTTGCATAACACTATTGCAAAGGGGAAGATAGGTGTATTATGGAATCAACCCAAAACTAAAGAGGCATGGAAAAGAATGAACCCAAATAGGTAAAACCAAGGAATTTTTTGTCATAGGACTGAAATCTAGAAACCATGGCTTCACCAATCAAAATTATTTCTTTATTTACTCTCCCCATATGTCTTTCTATCTTTTATTTGTTATCTATTTTTCTCATCTTCTTAATTATCTCTCTTTGTCTATCTATCTTCGTTGTCCATTTCTATTTTTTCACATTTCTATATTTTTTATCAATTTCTTTCTCTTTATTCTCTCTCTCTCTCTCGCTTTCTCACTAACTCAATCTCTATTTGTTTTATACTCTCCATCTATATTTTACCTTTATCTTTTTACATTTCTTTGTCATTTTTTTCCTTTTTATCTTTGTATGCAGATTTGTCATTCTCTCCCTTCCTCTATTTATTGTACTTCTCTTTTTGTCAGTCTCTTTTTCTATAACCTTTTTCTTGTTGGCTAAGGTTGATTGAGCATCTCTTATAGGTCACATAGTTTTCATTTACTTGTTCACATGGTGTGCAAGTAGAGAGATTGATGCTTTGGACATATTCATGGAGACTATGTATTTGTAGTGCAATCTTCATCCATGAGATAATACATTGTGTGGATAGTTTTGGAGGCTTGGTTTTTCTCTCATGTGGATTTTTCTTTTCTACAATATATCTTGTATCATGTCTTATTTGTATTTTTGTCTATTCTTTTGCATATTTTTTACTCATGAATTTTTGTGGAAATAGTTTTATATTGATGCAAAGTTTTCTTCATTTGGTATCAAAGCCTAGTTGTTAGGTTGTGGGTGGAGACCACCTTAATTTTGTTAATGCTTGGAAGGAGTAGGTTTTTGTTCATAATTAATTACATGGATTTGTAAGAAAATAATAAAGGAATTTTTAAAATAGTTCTATATGGATTTTTGAAAATAATTTTTGTACGGTTGTAAATTTTTTTGTATAAGATTATATTTTGTGATAAAAAAAATCAACTATATCATTTCTAGCTGAAGGATTTTGGGGACCAAGCCTTGGACCAATGACCAACCAAATGAGTGGTCACAACCAACATGTGAATCCTAATGCATTGTTCATTGAGGTGGGTGAATGAAAACTATTTGTAAGGCCATCAGACAAGTTTATTGAGGGCCAATGAGAACAAAACTTAGGGTTTATCAAGATTTTCTTATTAGGAAACATGAAAAATAAAAAATCTATTGAGGCTTCCCTTGCGGGCTTGAATAAGTAAAATTATACATATGTAAATCCAAATAAAGCTAGACGGAAGCACATAATGTGCAATCTAGGGAGTTCATGAGTTGGGCCACCATAGCTTATTAATAGATAGGGCATAAAAGGGATAGATTTGCATGGGGTAAAATGATCATAATGAGCTCAAAAAAAGGGAGGTCAGGCTTATTTTTAAGGGAAACTAATGACATGTTGCACAAACTTCTTTATACCCTAAATACTAGAAATTGGACATTGTGCCCATGACACCTAACTCTCTAGATGTTGAAACCTTCACAAAGAAACCTTTAGTATTTACCAAGTGAAATCTTAGACCAAACTAAATATTAATAATCTTAAGGATTGTTTTGTTTTAGGTCCTATTAGTAGTTTAATTTGTCTATTTTGTGAAAACTCATTTGAACTGAATTATATGTATGGTGGAATTGTCATTGAAATTATATGAGGAAGCTTTGTATGATCTAAAACTCAAAACTATAAACATAATTTATATGTATACATAATGTATAAGATTTGAATGGAGTTTTCCATTATATATAAATATCTAATTGAATATGTATTTTCCTTGGTTGCTAGTATTAGACTATCAATAGTCAAGACTTGCAATAAGATTTTCACTTTTAATGAAGGGTAATTTAGAAAACACTATGGATATTCTTAGCTTCCTATGGACTAAAGTAGAGATGTATATTTAACTATAAACAAAGATTTAAATGAAAATTAGGCATAGCCTAGTAATGGTTAAAGTAGGGACTTTGACTTATGGATTATGGATTCTAGATGAAGGAACATTTACCCTACACCTAAAATACTTGGACCCAACCATTGTGTTGGAGTACTACATCTTAATATATTATATATTAATATATTAATAATTGAGGGTTATTTTTATGTTAAAAAGTTGCATAGATAATTGCCAGGTCATTAAAAGGGAAGAGGCTTATTAAAAAATAGTGCAAGAAAATTTAAAATCCTCTTAGATTCATCATAATATAATATTGTATATTATTTTGTGTGTGTATCATGGTGTAATCTCAATTTTATGCTCTACCATTTTTCAAGTTGTTATTAGAGCCACAACATTTGGAAGAGAAGTATGGGTAGAAGAAATGTAGGTGGTTGTGTAAGTGAAGTTAACATGAGAGAATATGGCCTTTGAGGATTCTTCATATTTTTCAAATGTTTATTAGGGTTGTTTGTCTATATTTGTTTTTGTTGCAGATATTAGAGTTGTGTGAATTGAATTTGAAGGATTTCATGAATTTCTCTTTCCAAATTGTATGCCGAAGATTGTCACCCATGAATATCTATTGTCTTTGATGGTAAAGGCTATTATTCTAGGAAACAATAATTTCCAATATGTTGAGCATGTAAACGCCAAAATGGAGAATAGAATGTGCTAAAATTCTTTGCATTTTCCTATTTATGAATGGGACTAAATTAGATTTTTCAAAGTGAAAATGATTTCATTGACAGTAGTGACGAAGTTTACATTATAGATTTATATATTACATAATAGGATTTCCTAGTGGTTGTGCCTACTTAAACTAGATTTCCCTAATTTGATATACTCATATCTCTATGGATTTGATTCCCACATGTATAAAGCATAGATTCTTTCTAAAAGCGCTACAAATATAGATTCAATCTACTACATTAGAATATTAAACCAATTGGTTTACAACCGAGCAGTGGGTTTGCAACTTCCGTGAAACATACCTTACTCCATAGTGGATAGCAAGGAATCAATCACCTATAGATTAAGGACATGATTTATAAGGTCAGAGAACTAGCTATTCCAACTTCAATAGCCTTCTAACATAGTTTATTAAGATTCAAATGAGACATCATGTAGATAAAGATAACAACTCAACAGAGGAGGCTAGAGGACAAAAGAGGTTGAAAGTTTTTGAAATATTGAGGTAGCTTCTCACTTGGAGATTGTCGATTGTTTTAGAAGCACCATTGCATTTGTGTTTATTCTTGGGGCAAGGGGGCTTGTCAATTTCATTGTATTTGTAGACAGTTGATAATGTCTTAATCCACAAACTTGGTGATTTGTATCAATAGATAGGTGATAATGTTTCAAATGATAGATAAAGAAATGTATATGTGGTTAGTTGAGTATGACTTGATTCACATAAGAAGAAATTTTGTTGCTATGGATAATTATGTGTCTCAATTCACACATAGAGTGATACTTTTGTAGATACTTGAATATTTCTTGATTCACAAGATGAGAGGTGTACTTGTGACTTAGTTGAGTAGTTTTTGACTCAAAGGTATTTTTCGTTGGTAGAGAATCCAATGCATATTGAGTGAGGGAGATTGAGAGGAGGTATTTCATCAAATTTCTAGATGGGTTGCTCTGTTCAATCTATGTAGTGTTCCATCCTTGGTTTAGATTGATGTAACAAGGGGGAGAATGTTGGAATATTATATCTTTGTATAAGATATAGGTTAGACGATACAATGCTCAAAATTTTACACCAAAATATAGTTAAGGACAAGACACAAATTTCAAATTTTGATTACAAACATATGCATGACTCACAAAGGTTGCTTCCTATCCATGCACTTCATGAAAGCATATATAACAATGTTTGACCAATCAATTATAAGAACTTGGTCAAGTAAGCAATTGTTGTGACAATCATGATCGGGTTCAAGTGGAGACATGAAATCCACATCACTAAGATAGACCTAATTAGTTCAACTAACTAATCAATAACTTGAAACATAATTCAAATCACATGTCAAATGATAAAATATATACTAATAGTAATCTCAAAGTAAAAATAAGAGAACAGGACCTAGGGGCCAGACCCTTGCCCTTGGGGGCTCGTCTCTGATGGCCTTGCCTACATATTGCACAGAGGCTTCATAGATCAACAACTTGAGTTCCTCGAACTCATATTTGATTGACCAGAATTCCCACATTTCACCCAAGTTTAAATCACCACTATCTCACAACGATAGTAAATACAAGAATGATCAACAATGGTGTCATGCCCACATTTTAATGTGGATCTAACACAAATGTCACGATTTTTTTGTTTAGATATGTTTTTATTTGATAGTCACCTTTAAACTCTTAAATGTGTCCTAAAGTAATAGTGTTGATAAGAGGGTTCCCCCCCCAAATGATTTATCACTTGACTTAGTTCCTAGTACTTGATTTTTCTTAAGATGCAGTCATTATCCTAACTTGAATAAACCGATTTAAGTGTAGAATATTTTTCCCCAAATAATTTATTTGAAATTTATGTGTATAAAAAGTTAGAGACTCGATGATAATAACACTCAAATATTCCCTTTTTGTTACACATAGAAATATATTGATGACATTACTATGTTTTATCTGCTTTCCTCAATGATAAGATATTTTTCCTTGTCAATTTAATTATATAAAAACTTTTAGATACATGCAATCTTTTTATTTATAGTAGCCTTGCTAACACTAAATTAATTATCTTACTCAATATTCAAATTGTTTACCACTTGGTTTTGATACTCCTTATAATAAAGGATTATTGAGAGAGACTATTTTGGGTGAGTTAACAATAATAATTTGAATTTAATATTTATAATTGAACAAATTAATTGATCTAACTTATAAGAATGTGGACTACTCTAACACTGCCCTTTAGTGTTTATATGCCCTTTAGTGTTTATAGGAGCCATACATTGTCAATTTCATTTTTAAAATAAAAATGAAGTTTCTTCATAATAAAAGACTTATTTAACAAACATATATGGATAAAATACATGTCAAGATCAAGATCATATATTCAAGACTGTACAATAAATTTTTTTGCCACAATTTAAAACCTAATTTTATCAACTATGCTCACAAATGTGTCTTATAGAGTTCCTTATTGGAGTTCAAGCCTCCTCATAATAATCTCCCCCAAGTTCTTTACATAATGCCCTTAGGTTTTAACCAATACTGACATGTCTTAAAATTATTGTTACGTCTTACATGTATAGTGCTTTATAATTGAAAGAATAAATATAGAGGAAGAGAATGTATATAAATCCTTACATATTAAAAAAATATAGTTGACCACTATGAGGTGGCATTGACATGCACACTCCAACTCCTTGAGGCCCTAGCACTGTTTAGAATGTAGAGAGTCTTACATTTTATAAAGGTTTCATAAATGTGGTTGCTAAGATTCAAACCTAAGTCTTCGTGCCCATTAGTGGCTACTAGAGTTAAGCTTCGGTTTCCACAACCATAACATGGAATATAACTACCATTTGATCTTCAATATTAATATAGCTTTAGAGTAATTTAATAATTGAGAACTCAAAAAAAAACTTACACATGGATTTTAACATTGATGCAATGCTAGAGGAAGAAAAATCACAAACTCAGTCACATTTAACCAAAACTCAAACATATATCTCTCATGTCCTTGTACAACTAGGACTCACTATTCCTTCACAAACCCTTGAATAAAAACCATCAAACTGAGAATAAGGCACAAACTCACTTGGAGTCTTCTCAAAAAAATTTAAACAACATCAATATCACTGTCCCATACCTTTCTATCAACATAAACAATTCCCACATATGAACTTTCCAAGTGAATTGTTCAAAACAACAACTAGGAACTTTAGGCCACATCCACAAAACAAACGCCAATCTCCCAAGCCAAATCTCCTTACTAAAACCTCAAAAAAGTATCCTTACTAAAACCTCAAAAAAGTATAGCATAGCCTGCACCATCATAACTTACTATTCCCCATTCATTTTTCAAGACATTTTAGCATTCATCAATTCAAAGCCTCCAATTTCAATCCCCAAAATTGACTGTAATAACCCTGTATTGTCAGGACAACATTCAAAATACACTCAAACCCTTATAGTTCATCAATTCCATTTTAGAAATGAGTCTCAGCATAATTTAACAACATCTACAAGCAATATCAACCAATTTATATACCAATTTCATGAAAGAAACCACAAAACTTCACTGTATTATGTCAATTTCCTTATTTTTCCCACAAAACACAGCCTAGGGCATCATGATTTTAAAAAATAACCATCACCACTCGGTCTATAACTTTGAACATTAAAAGTAGACATAAAAACAGACCTCCTTACCAATTCTCAAGTGATTCCAATAGTGGAATTAAAAGAAACATAATTTTTATTATATTTTGCTTACCCTAGCAAGGGTTTGAACCCGTTTTCAGCAAACAAGTCATAACGTACTCAAATTTGCATGAAATTGAGTGAGACTCAAATTTGCATGAAATTGAGTGAGACTTTTTGTAAACTCATAGCTTAATCATTCTAAATGACTGCCCCATGAAAATACGGTTGTATGGGGCTGTACATGAGGCTAAAACTCATAAAACCCAGTCAAAATACAAAAAATTAAATATAAAAAGAGGCTCCATTAATGTTTCTTCATTATTTACACCCCTCTCTACCTTCCAACGATGGATTAAGGCTATTTATTCCTTTCCAAACTTGTCCCTACGTGTTACAACTAATTCTTTCAACTACCCAACCAACTTGACCTTCCATCCTCCTTATTTTGCCTTAACAATAAGATTTTTCTTTTCTTTGCATTTTTGAATCCCCCAATGCATCTAGACCACTAAATGGACTAATTACGTGATGTTCCTTATTTTGCCTTAACAATAAGATTTTGCTTTTCTTTGCATTTTTGAATCCCCCAATGCATCTAGACCACTAAATGGACTAGACCACTAAATGGACTAATTACGTGATGAAATGGCATACCAAGTCCTTGTTCTAATGACAAAACTCCTAAAACCCATTGTAGACCTCTTTTTACAACATTTTGCAATTTTTGCAAATTAGATACATTGACCTTAGAACCTACCTAAACACCCTTCAAATGACTCAAACACATTGAAATGGTCTTGAAAGACCTTATTAAATGAACCCCTAGCACTCTTTAAACACTTATTACATTTTGGCCTCATAGAGGCATATAGTCCATCAGGTGCTCTGTAATGCCCCACCATGTGAACCCCAAAGGACAACAAAATACTACACATTTTTTTTTTGAAAGGGAAGCTTTGCATAAGATGAATATGTACATACATTACATGAAAGCAATTATGCAATTACAAAGTCATTCACGTCCTCTGGGGTACACAGAATGGTCATTATGAATCATAAACTTTTATCAAACGAAAGTGAATAAACAACCAAGATTACACAATGATGACATACAACTATTAATGATCAAAAGAGTGGAAAACAATACATCATTTTATTGCAATTCAATTTATAGTTCAATAGTACAAATGTGGAGCATATTTCCACGTATACAACACATCATGGGCACAATAATACATTACATAATGCTTCCCTTATATCAAGGGGAAGAGTACATCAAGTACAAGAATGATACATCAATGAAGAATAAGGTACAAAATGAAGAGTAGTCTTCAACCAAGTGAAGTTATGGAACTCTACATCCATTTCTGCATCACAAACACATCCTGGGAACCCAATGGGGTGCATGGCACGTTCCACCTGACCATGTGGACTCGAAGGCCCACCCCCCATGCTAGGAGATGACAAGAAAGGACCTACGACCAAGACAAACAAGCAAAATGATCCCAGGACTAGGCCACAAGGTCAACCAAAACATAACATACAACAATCTCAATGACCACTTTACCAGGTGACTGCTTTCAGAGGCAAACGAAGGAAAACAAGGGATGTATCAAGCATAAAAATCACAATGAATGTGTGTGCGAGGCATGAATCCCTCTCGCTTAAAGTCATAACTAAGGTAAAACAAATCATAGAACAGAGTACACCAATGAGAACTTAAAATAAGAATACAATGAATGGAAACACAAAGGTTGAATCATGGGGAAGTTCAACATAAAAAGGGTTTCCCATCGCCTCTGGAAGCCTAACAACCTACCACCCATGACTATTGAACACAAAAGTAACTTAAACATTCAGATTCCCATTATATCCAAAACAAGAGGAAAAGCATAATCAACATGGAACCACAACATGCATAAGGAATCAATCCCAAGGAGCATTCAGAATAATAAATAACTATCCATATGTCATGCCCACAAATTTTCACTATAAGAAAAAAAAAAACCCAACTATATATTTTTTTGAAAACTTAAATAAGTTAATCGCTGGTCTATGAGTATTAAAGTGTGACACTATCATGGTCGAAGTTGTACATCTAATCTATACTATATAACTTCTCTTTGAGAGCACGATAACAATTAAATAATTACTATTACTACCCCTGCGACAGGGCTTCTATCATCTAGAATTATTAAATCCATTATTAATTATTCTCATGTTACTCTCATTTCTCTTATTCTAATATTCGATTTATTTCACCATTATAATTAACTTTCTTGATAATGTCGTTTAATAAGAAGTCCATATTGATACTCACCAAACACATTTATGATACTCACCAAATCCCTTAGCCTAAGCATTTACATAAAATAATAGTACCGACATTGCTTGTAATATGAATAATATTCATATAACACTTATAACATTATCATTGCAAATATAGTGATTAAATATACAACTAATCAATATCCCGACAAATTTTGGTATAACACTAATTTTACCATATTAAGTTTATTGTCCCTTATTAACACTATTATGATGATTAGAATATCTATGTTAACATCAAAGCATTTTATGTCATAATCCCTAAAAAAAAGGGAACATGGTCAAGGCATGTGGACAGCTTTCCTGTTCGCATGCAAAACTCTGGACGCATTGACGAGCACGTGGTCTGTTTGGTAGAATCCTTCCAAGAGGGACATAAATGCATAAAAATTGGTGAAATATTTGAAAATGTTCAACCCTTTTTTCTTTTTTTCTTTTTTTTTTCTAAAACAAAACAAACAAACAAAAACCATTATTTGAACATTTGTTATTTAATTGTAAATAATAGTTTAGTATTTAAAATTCTGGATTGCCACCCATCCATTGGCAACTCTTACCTAATCAGATTGCACAAGTAACGAAATTATTATTATTTGATATATAAACCGGTCAAGCACTCTCACAAGAATCCGCATTATTCAAACAAAGACCAAGCGTGTTCTCTATTTATCGTCTTTCTTAATTCTCTGTTTATATATATATATATATGTGCAACATATCTATAAAGTAATAATTTTAGGTTGTTTCAAGATTTTGGTGTTATTCGACTTAGAGCATATGTTGTGATAATAATTGACTTCTTTCAGCTTATAGTTAAAGATGGGATATCCATTCAATCAAATATTAAATATATAGACTTAATGCATAAAATTAGTACATAAATATATTAGTCATAACATTTATAAATTTTAATACATACATATATTAGTCATAAAATTTATAAATTTTAATACATAAATAAAATAGTCATAAAATTTATAAATTTTATATAAAATTGTCAATTAAAATGCATTGTTATTTGAAACTTACTATAAATTAGAAGATAGACTTATTATTCTTCTCAAATATACTAGACTTACATTGGCCTTGAGTACTTTTGGGGCTTCAATTGTGGGTATGCTCTCTTCGATATTAAACCTACTTTATAAAAATATATAGGTATGTACCATTTTTACATTTATGTGCTAATTCAATCTTGCTAATTGTATTATTATGTAACATTAAGTATTGTAGAGTATATAGGTACATACCCTAATAGTATTCCACTCCACTTTTGATTGATGTCTTCAATATATATTCGTATGAATCTTTTGGCATAATTAGTAGGTGTTTTATTTCTAAAATCACACTTCAATTCCTAGCATATCATAATACTACTTATTTGGATAATTAACGCCACTTTAATATAATTTATTATTATTATCCATTTTATCATCACTTTTATTTATTTTCCTTGTTTACTACTTACCGGATATTGATACATCATTTTTACTATTATTTAATAAACATACCCACGATGTGGATTAAGCATTTTCTACTGTTAACACGACTTCACAAGACACAAATAAACAAATCACACGATATTTAAGGATGGTCGAGACGGAGGGACGCTACATGCTCCTACACAAAATGTGCATTGTTCTTTGATGCATAAATAGATTCTTGGCTAGAAAAATGCAACTTCAAATATTACAAAATAAAATAGTACTCTCATTGGTACCCAAATGAAGCTCATCCAATTATTGTTTTTAGCCACATTGCTTTCCATTATATTTCTACTACACTTTTATACTCATCCTTTGTAGATGAAAGTGCTAGGAGTGATTTTTTTCTTACTACATCATGTGAGAGAACTTATACTATATTTGAAGACATAGCTTGAGGTATATTTCCTATCAATAGGATCACCAACATAGTGAATATCACAATAACTAATTTTTTTTATTCTTTGTGCATGTAGATAATAAAAACTATAATTAATTTACATTTGATATACATTCTTTTTTTTCCAATGATCCATATAAGGATCCTACATAAATTTAGATGAAAAACCTTATGTATAAGCAATATTTGGTCTAGATATGGGTATGTGCATGGAAATGGGGTACCAAAAGGGGGTCTTAAGTGGTCTTTTAAAAAAAAAAAATTAGGAAAAACTAATCTTTGATGAGAAATTGAAGATAGTTATGCTCAAAATTTAAATACGCAACTTGTATTAAAAATAGTGGAGATTAATGGGTTCAAATAGGGGGAGCCCACAAAGTTCTCTTGTTTTTGACAAAAAACATTAATATAGTGTCTAGTGTGCCCCCCTAAAATTTTAACTTTTTTTAGTATTTGAAAAATGCTTCGATGAAAAATTAGCTAACATTATGTAATTCATGTCTAATTTTTCTAGTAATTTTTTAATAAATATATATGATTTTTTACTAATTTTTAAAGTGTACACATCATAAAATAAAAAATTTGAGCACACTCCCCCTAATTTTTTTAAAACTAATCAATTTTTTTTTTTTTAATGTGTATAAAATATAGTCTAGTTTGTGGGTTGGGGGGCCTAGCTTGATTGGCTAAAGCATCCTATTGCAAGCAAGAGGTCACGAGGCTTAGTCTCCCCCCATCCTCCTGGTATCGAAAGGCGTGTCACACTAGCGTCATCGGTCACGTGAAATTTTTTTACTAGGTGCACTATAGTTTATAGGGGGCTACCCAATTCCTGTAGTCTAAAAAAAGGAATATAGTCTAGTATGTAAAAATGTAATTTTTTGCAAATTTTCATGAATGGGTAAAAAATGAAACCAAAAATACCATACATAATTTTTTGAAAAATATGGAGACACTATCAAAAGCAATTAAATATCAAAACCTTTAACATATTTGAAATGTAGAAAAAATTAAATGATTAAAAAACTAACAGATGACTCAATGTTATTGTGGTTTTTTTAATCCGACACTAAAAGACATTCAAACTTGATGGAGAGTAAGCTCTAGATTGTGTCATTTTTTAGAATTTGCAAAACACATGTCTTTGGGAATTGCCATGTAAGTCCAACTGTTTGGTTTGGATTCCCAAAGAAAATCCAACCCTAAAGGTTGACATTATCCAAAAAAGATAAAAATGTGAATGTGTTATAACACGCTCATATTTGTGTGAAGAAAAAAATGAAACCTACCTCTTCATCTATACCTCCAAGTATCTCTCTATCCATATCTTTCCCTACCTCTATCTCCCCATGTCTCTCTATCTATCTCCCTATCCCTTTCTATATGTTTATATCTCCTTCTATCTATATCTCTTCCCCTCCCTCCTCTCTCTACATCTATCTCCCTATCCCTCTTTATCCCTCTATACCTCCCTATCTTTATATCTCTCGTCTCCATCTCCGTCTCCGTCTCCCTCTCTATATATTGAGTTATCTCTCCCTCTCTCCCATGTTCCCCTTCCCTTCCTCCATCTCTTTCTCTTCCAATCTTTCCCTATCTCCCCCTCTTTTTTTCTCTCTCTCCATCTCTATTTGTCTATCTCTACTTCCCTCTATCTCACCCTTTCTCTCTCCCTATCCCTCTCTATCATTTATATCTCTCCCTCTCTATATATTATGCTCTCTCTCTATTTATCTATCTATACTTCTCTCTATCTCACCTCTCCCTATCCCTTTAGATATATCTCTATATCTCTCCCTCTAGACCCTCTCCCTCTCTCCTCTCTCTATATATTGAGATATTTCTCCTTCTCTCCCTCTCTAGACCTATCTCTCCACCTCTCCCCCTCTCTTCCTTTCTATATCCCCCCTCTCTCTTTCTCTTCATATATTTCCATATCTCCCCCTCTCTCCATCTCTCTCCTCAAAGCAAGTTATAACATGGGCACATTTATTAGAATTCCAACATATTAAAAAGGCAGGTGGATCTCATCATGAACAAGATCCACACACTCTATTTTTCTCTGAAATATGCATTTTATTTGACATACAAACACACATTCCCTTGTGTTTCATTAAATATCAATCTTAATTAAAAATTCCAAGTCACTTTTTTTGTTTTGTCAATATAGAAGAACTAAATCACATTTTTTTAGATTGAATTTGATAGTATGAACTTATATTTTCATGTTTTGAAGATTTGGAATGATAATTATCATAATTTTTTTGAATATACCACTGTCTTCCCTTTGGTAAATTATGACAGTTTAATGTTTTAGTTGTTTTATAAGCTGCTCCTTTAGAGGTCACTATGACTGTTTTATTTTGATGACAGTGTTTTCTAACTGTTGGGACTGCATTTTATCATTACAATCTTTTATTACTAGTCTTTACCATGGGCTCTACTTCTTGATGCTTGATTGCTCTACCCCTTTTCCATTAGTACTGCCCTTCAATGGTGATTGTATGTCTTCAAAATTGTGCTCTTTTTGGCATTTGCTAATTATGAATCTATAGATTTGACTGTGCAGTAGATGCACTTTATCCATGTAACTATCTAAAGGCATTTGATCCTCTTATACAGTTGTTGGGCTCAACCCTTGTGGGAGCCACATTTTCTCCACATACTATAATTTTGAGCAAGGTTTTGCGTTTCTCATGGATATTATGGATATTATCTCTTGGTTTCATATGTTATCATGCATGGATCTTGCAATGGCACTTGACTTGTACCTGCACAGTGAACAAACAAGTTAAGAAAATAAGAAGTCCTTGAGGTTCTTATGATGATCTAATATTTTTTACTCTTCTTAATGCTTCATGATGGATGTAAATCTGATCTTGAGACATTTGTAACTCTTTGATTTGATGTATAATAAGAGATAGGTTGTATTTTTGTTGGTTTTAACATATAAGAGACCCGAAATCCTAAGCTCTAACATCAATTTTATGACTCTTGTAGGTACTCTGAAGCAACCAACAAAGGAACTAAAGATGCAACTGATCAATAATGGGGTTCATCATTTAGGAAATGATGGATCCCTTCTCTCTTATGTGTCTTTTACTTTCAGATATGCATTTTATCCTTTAAATTATATATCATTCAGTTACTCCCATGGCTTGTGTGGGAAAATATCAACACTTCTCTTTTGAATATAAACATTTATTTCATGCAATGGCATGTGCACTACTTCTACTTTTGGTAAACAATTGCATAATGAAAATTGAAATTTTCATTTCATAGCATTATTTTGTATGATTATGAAAAGCTTAGTAGAAATTTTTTGTGTACCTTTCTCTTTCTTCAAATTAAAACATCAGTACTATCCTAGCCTAACTTGATTGGGCTAAAAAGCACAATTTGGTAACATTCCTGGCGACCTCTGCTATGTGCTTGCTTGCTAAGCATTTTAGACTAGTAACATAAACTTATCCATTGGGAATAGGAGTCAATTCATGTCCTTTGGTCCTCAGAAAACTCTCTGTAACTCAGCGATTAGAAATGAATAACAACAAAAAAAAATTGAAAGCAAACTGCAATGGATTTGAATAGGGCCAACAAACTGTGCAACAACACTTATTGAAAAAGAAAAGATGAACTGAAATTGATGTGCAATCAACACTTATTAATTGAAAAATTTACTCTAATATGTACATTTGCAAACTTTTTCTCTTCAAAAATAATGTTTGAGGTGAATCTCGTTGACTGGGATAGGTAGCACCTCTCCATCCAGCTTTGAAAGCTAAAAAAGCATTATGTTGCTTGCATTCAATAATCACATAAGGGCCATTCAACATGGCATCAAACTTGGTATGCTTACCAAGTTTACTTTTAAGCTCATCCCACTTGAAAACAAGATCACCCTCCTTGAACACTCTTAGGACTACTTTCTTATCAAAATTCCTTTTCATTTGAGCTTGATGAATCTCTAAATTTCTCAATGTGTCCTTTCTCATCTCTTCTTTAACTCCATCAGCTATGTAAGCCTGATTTCCATAGGCTCTTCCTCTAACATTTCAAGCTCTTTGATCAAATTAAAGGTTGGCAATTCAACTGAAATTGGAAGTCTTGCTTCTTTGCAATAAGTGAGAACATATGGTGAATTACCTGTAGCTCTTTTAGGAGAAATCCTATCTGCCCATAGGGCTAGCTTCAACTTGTCATGCCAAGTTCTCTGGTTATCCTCAATTGTCTTCTTGATGATCCTAATCAAGTTCTTATTGGTTGATTCAACTTGTCCATTACCCTAAGGGTAATAATTGGAAGAAGTACTCAAATATATATTATTTTTAACAGAGCAATCATAAACTTTTAGACCAACAAATGCTAATGCATTATCATAAATAATGGAATCAGGAGTACCAAACCTTGCAACTAGGTCCTGATAAAAGTTTAGAACAATAGTCTCATTAGCCTCCTTCAATGCCACAACTTCTGACCACTTAGTAAAATAGCCAGTTGCAATCAATATTCATTTGTGACCTACACTTGAAGGTGGGTTAATAGGCCCAATAAAATCAAGATCCCTCTTGCCAAAGGGTTGTTCAACCTAAATTGGATGCAAAGGAAAGGCTACAAGCCTTTGTTTTCTTGTAAATAGTGAGCATTTGGTACATTTTCTAACACAAGCATGAGCATATTTAAACAAATCAGGAAAAAAATAACCAACTCTCATGATCTTTTGAGCTATAGTTCTAGGTGCAAAATGACCTCCAGAATGTCCATCATGGAATTCTTCCAGAATTTTATTAATCTAATCTGGTTCAACACATCTTAGAAAAACTCCATGAAAGTCCTTCCTATATAGAACTCCTTTTATGACAACATAAGGAATGGCTTGAAGTCTGAAATACCTTCCTTTTGCTTTGTCCAAACCTTCAGGACAGTCACCAATGTGAAGGTAATGTATCATTTATTGAATCCAATTAGAGGAAGGAACTAAAACAACATTTTGTTCCTCATTATTGAGCACTAGGACAGCTTGTTCATCAAGTTTCTTGCTATTCTCTACATCTCTAGACAACTGTTCGCATAAGCCTTTTCCTGGGTGTTGCCACAATAATGGGTTACACTTTTTGGGAAATCCTGATTTTTGCCTAAAATCACATATTTTTAGAAAATACAATGATTTAAGACTTTAAAGGTTTCATTTAAATGATTTTAATTAACGAGGGATTGATCAAACCCCTTAGATCAAACCCCCTTGGATAGAACCTTGTTAGATTTAAACCATACCTATAATCGAGTCTCCTCTACACCTATCAAAATGTTGATAAAAAACCACTTTTGGTTTACCTTTTGGGTGATCAAATGAATTCATTTAAAATTTATGTTTTGTAAGCATGTAGCCCTTATTATAAGCTTTCCAAAAAGTATAAGTTTAAATATGTTTAATTTGATTATTATATTTATTTTGTATTTCTTGTGAATGTAGGATTTTCAACGAACATGAAGTTTTTTGTTTCACACATATGAAAAAATAGAAAAATAGAGAAAACAAATTCTAAAAAATACATGTGCACTAGGTATTGATGTCCTTATTCCAACAAAAAAAAAGTTAATTCAAATGAATACAAAAAAAGTTATGTGGGTTGAAGTACACCTTTGTCTAAATTATAATTACTCTGACTTGAAAAATTAATTAAAAAAAAATTATGTAACAAAAAATTATGAAAAAATATTCATGCACTATAAATTGGTGTGAAAAATCTGTATTTTAAAAATTAGAATTTTATCCTATCTATAAAAAAATTTATGCGGTCCGAAGTAAACATCACTTTTTAAAAATGTTGATTGGTAGAAAAAATAAGTTATTAAAATTTACTTTAAATGATTCACAATATATTTTTTATTTAATATATATATATATAATTATAATATACAAAAAAGATCTAACAAATAACTAGTTTGATTCATCTTCAAATTCTTAATGGTTTAGTTGTACTATAGGTGTAAGAAAGTGAATATTTGGTGAAAAATCCTAATTTTAATGTCAAGTTTGGCCAAAAACTATAACCCATTATTATGGGATCACCCTCCCCTTACAAGCTTGGTGACCTTAATTTGGACATCATATTCCATTACCTTGGTAATCTAACCAGCTCTTTTGTCATTAATATCTTTGCTCAATAGGAAATCTTTCACTATAGGGTGAGCAACTAGTAACTGAATCTTATTGTTAGGAAGCATGTTTCTAATTTTTTTAAGACTTCTAATTACTGCAAGTACATGCTTCTCAACAAAAGAATGCCTCACTTTGTAATCTTGTAGTACTTGGCTGAAAAATGCAATGGGTTGCTCCAAAACTTGTTCATTATGTTGACACAACATTGTTGAAATAGTATCCACACTCCCAAAAGCATAAAGAATAAAATCTTTGTTAAAATTAGGATTAATGAGCATTGGACCAACAACTATGACATTCTTTATTTCATCAAAACTTGTCTTTCCTTCTTTAGTCTAGCTAAAAGTAATATTATTTCTCAACATAGAGGTTAGAGGTTGCAAACGATAAGAAATATTTGGAATGGAACTCCTTACAAAGTTTATTCTACCAAGAAAGCTTTGCAAGCCTTTCTTGTGAGCAGGTAGAGGTAAAGCAAGAATAGCGCTTATCCTTTCTAGATCTATGGAAACTCCATCTTTAGATACTACATGTCCAAGGAATTTACCTTCATGGAAATTGACGATACTTTTCTTGCGATTCAAAGAAACTCCATATTCTTTGCACCTCTCAAAGATATGCTTCAAATGAACTAAATGGTCACTTGCATTCTTAGAGAAAATAGTAATATCATCTAAGTAAACCATTACAAATTTGTTCATCAAACCATGAAAATCCATATCCATGGCTCTTTGGAAGGTAGCCCTTGCATTGGATAATCCAAAGGGCATCTTCCTGTAAGCCATGGTTCCCCATTTTGTTTTAAAGGTTGTCTTATTGATCTTGCTCTTTTACCAGTATTTGGTTGTACTCTGAAAATTTATCTAACAAAGAAAACCTATCAGATCTAGCCACAACCTGTAAAATTTGTTCCATAGAGAGCAGTGGGTAGCGATCCTTAAGAGAGGCTCTGTTAGGGTCCCTAAAATCAACACAAAGTTTGATTTCACCGTTCTTCTTCCTTACATGAACAAGATTGGATACCCATGAGGTATGCTTAATTGAAAAGATAATCTTACTTTCAATTAACTTACTCAATTCAATTTTCATGAGGTGCTCAAGTTTAGGATTCAAAGGCCTCTACCTTTGTCTTACCAGCTTTGCATTTTCTTCTAGCTCTTTGGTGTGTTGTTCCAACTCTGGATTGAATCCCTTCAAGTCATGATACTCCCAAGCAAACACATCAGCAAACTCTTGACAAAGTAAAATGAAAGCATGTCTTTCCTCTACAGTACATACCTTTCCAAGTTTTAGGAGCTTATCCTTGAAGATTTCAATAGGCTCATAATGATCTTGTATGATAAAAAAACTTGCCTTTTCTTTTCTCACCTGATCATCTGAGTTGAAAATGGACTCAAGTGTTACCAATCCATTTGGTAGCTTGTTTGACTTCAACAAAATAATTTGATCTTCATACTGTAGAGACAACTTTTGCTGATTAGAAGCTACAAATTCAGCTTCTTCAATCAAGAAGCTAATAATCTGCTCATCACTATCAAATACCTGCCAATAAATATTATTTGGAACAACAGGCCTAACAACAACTTTGACATAGTGTTGAGTATGAACATTCTTCACCTTGGCTGGAATATCAAACTCAGCTCCCACAACAACTAATTATCAGCTTGTTTATTCTCATTTCTCGGTATGGACAACAAATTAAATGCATCAAACTCTTCAATCATGTCCCAAACTCTATTCTTATACTGCTTTAACATGTCATTTTTAGTAGCATTGATATTCCTTATTTGATTGACCACTAATTCACTATCCCCAAACACCTGAAGACATTTAACATTTTTCTTTCTAGCCCATTCTAAATCGTGTACAAGTGCCTCATACTTAGCAACGTTATTAGAATAACTGAAAGCAAAAAAAAAGGCTAAATAATACCTCTCTCCATCTAGTGAAACTAGTATAACACCTCCATCCACACCCACCTTGCTCCTTGAACCATCAAATTACATACTCCATAATTCGTAAGACTATTGTATTTTATGCTCTTTTTCTTTTTCATCCTTAACCAGATTTGGGACAACAAGTCCTTGCTCTTGAATCATGTAAATACCTAGGTCTATTTGTTCCATATGTAGAGGGTCTTCCTCATGGTTCTCAATTTCCCATTCATCTAAAACTAGATTAGGAATTCCTTCAACCAAAGTGTTAGGCTCTTGAATAGCTTGGTGATCTTCTATACCTTTCTCATGATAAGCAAAATTTGTATTAGTAGCACTAGGCACAAAAGGTTCTATGTGATCCTTAGCCAATAACTCAGATGTAATGGTAACCTTAGTGCCATATCTTGTTCTAAAGAAGAGATGTGACCAATCAAATGAAAGGTAACCTCCCAATTTAGCTATGAAATCTCTGGAAAGACATAAAGCAAAATAAGCTAGAAGATCTATTACATATACAGCTTGTGGAATTGAAAAATTATGACAAGAATGCAATGTAAGACTCAAATTATTGATCACTCCCATTGAAAACATTATGAATAGAAATCTTTGATGAAGGAAACAATTGCTATGCATGATTAATGAGCGAGATCATTCTAGAGAAAGCTTCAAAACATCTATCGAGTATAAACTGGGCCGCACTATTGAAGATACTTCTACACCATATTCAACTTATCTTCAGGGCTCCAAATGCTAAACTTGTGGCTCTATAGAGGCTTTACCTATTTCTGCTACTATTGGGAGATGCATGTGCAATCTTAGAGCATTCTATCACCATGCAACCTATCATACTCTTTGCGTCCATTTTTATGGCTCTGGAACAACTTCATATACTTCTCACAAAACTTGTCACAACCTTTGATGGATTAGATGTCCTTGCAAAAGAGATCAAATTTAAAATATTTATATGATCCAAACTTTAAACTGAGCATACAATAATCCAAACTATGGCTTCCCTACATGAGCTACAACCTTAGAAATGCCAGGAAACACAATGCATTGATGACCTCTTCATCAACCCTTTGTTCTTCCTAGATTGACCAAATAAAATGGAGAGAGATATATAGGGTAGATCACCCTTAACATGTGGAGATCAACCTATGAAGAGATTGCAGGACCTTCAACTCAACCTTCAATCGTCTTGCCAAAGATTGGGCCTTTCTCACCCTTTCCCATGAGAATCACCCTAAACTCATGTCCTTAACACATGTACGATGCGAAGGACTAAGCAACCAATCCAATTTAGATAATTTTAAAATATTTTTAATCCTTCTAATCGTGTCTACTCTAATACCATATCAAAGATATGGGCAGTCATAGAAACCAAACCATTTTGTGCACATGATAACTGTTGTCAAATAGATTGCACCCGAACGCTTGAATAATTAAATTCAGCAATCTATTGAAACATTGGATCAAACTCAAGTTGTGGGTGACCTATAACGAGATTGAACCTCCAGATTCTAGGTCGGCTTCCTATATGATTCTCAAATTAATAACTGGTAACTTACTGGGAAAAAGGGTAGAAGAACTATTGCTAAATGCAAGAAACTGTAAATTGAAGGTGATGCACCTAATTGATAAAGATTTGCAATTTTGATTCACAATAAACCTCAGAGAAAACTATCCACACAAGTCAATTTTGACAGTTTCACCACAAAAATTGATTCTAAGGAAGGCTTGAATAAATCACCTTTGAAGGAAAACAGGGTTTTCACAGCAAAGAAGAATATTATTCATTTAGACAAACTTAGACCTATGATTTTAACTATTCGAATGCATGCAAATATAAATGAGACAAAGATTCTAAAGGTTATGATATTTAAACATAATAAAACTTCATCAAATCATTCATAAAGACAACCAAATGACAAGGAAAACTTTGATTTCACTGCAATTTGAAGGAATCTTTGCAAAAAAGGCACAAATAAACTTGTAAACCTGTTGTTGTTGTAGACATGTAAAATATATTGATTGACATTGTGCACCTGATCCTGATTACTAACATCATTTCTTCTTGAATCATCCCTCGGTTTAACCATTTAATCAAATCTCCTTATCTGATTAAATTCATCAACTTTCATCCCTTAATTAAATAAATCATTTTATCTAATTAAGTTGCTCTCTCTTGTTAATTAAATCAATCCATCTGATCTAATTATCCCTATTTAATTAAATAATCAATTTATTTGATTAAATATCTAAAGTCTATCCATTAAATTAAATAAATTAAAACCTTATTTGATTTAATCTAACACCATCTCTTTTAATTAAATAAATCAAAATCCTTATTTAATTAATCTCTTGTCATATTCCTCTCTTATTTGATTTAAATAAATCCATAAATTTGAATCAAATAGGTCACATCATCTAACCTCTCTCATTAAATTAAATAACCCTTGATTAATTTAATCTCATCTCATGTCCCATCCTCTAGATAATGCAAGTTGCACATGAAAATAGATTTAATTCATTTATTAAATCCCTATTTTCCTCACAAGGCATCTTTTGGAATATTCTCTCAATTTGAATTCAAAAATTCCAAGTCAACATGTACATCCAACAAGGCAATAACTTCATCTTACATGTCCTTTTCCTTGAGCCAAGTGGCATTTATTGCATTTTCCCTTCCCTCTTACATGTCATTTCAACAAATTTGAAATTCAAAATTATGCATTTATTGGAACAAACCCCAAATCTTGCACATCCTTCACCCATTCATAGCTTGACAAGTGGCACCTTGCCATAGGATGAATGTTAGTCCCACATTGCTCAAATTTGGACATTCATCCTTCAATCTCATCTATAAATAAAGAGCTCATATCCTCATTTGATCATCCACAATCTAGGCAAAGTTACCATGCTCAAATATCTCTTGAAATTCATCCATTATCATTGAGTCATAGTTAGGTTTTTGCAGATTTTAGCTTGGAGCATTCTTCAACACCATCAAAGTGGATCAATCATCTTCAACATATCAAGCTTGCATCTTAGGGATTGGGAAAGGGCCAATTTTCACATCAAATTGGCACCAATTCCCCCATGGGATCATGTGTTTGCTTTTCTAATTAGGATTTAATCTTTGTTTTGTCATTTTCATTGTGTTCTTCACTATTTTCTTCCTAATTTGAATATTGTAAATGGATTTCATGGGGAATCCTTGTTTTGGCTTGCAATTCCTTGTTTAACTTTTTTACTCATGTTGTTTTGCAGGTACCAAGGTTGGGGTTCGCACATTTGGCGCTAGAAGGAGGGCTGGATATCATTTTTTCTTATCTTTTCCCAAAATTTCCGCATTTTTCTTCACACATAGAAAATTCCAATGTTGGGAGCTTAGCGTCGTTGTTTTGGCACCGCTGACTCTTCAGCGTCACTATATGGCACCGCTTAAAATCAAAACCGCGATGTTGGACTTCTCCCGCCAAAATATTTGAATTTCAAACTCCGCCACTGGACTCGCCGACCTGCAAAATTTTTCAAAAAATATTAAACTTCGACGCTGGACGAAAACTGCGACATAGGGTGAAAAGAGCGACGCAATTGAGCTCTCTATCCCGACACAGAGCGACGCTGATTGGTAAGAGGCACTTTGAGGGCACCGCTGGGAAATCAAACTGTGACACAGTTACGAGTTGCGACGCTGGAAGACAGTAAAAAGGGAAATTTAAATTTTAGCACGTGCTTTTGATTGATGATTAATTTATCCTCTATTTTTTGCTTTTTGATTTCTGTGTTTTTCCAGAATCTGACTGTTTTTCTCCTTTGTAGCTTAGAAATCGAAAACAAAGGAAGGAGGAACATGAGGACAATGTCTTACGAAATCAAAGTGTTTTTAAACACTATAGTGTTTTCTTAACACTTTTTCATGAAATTGTTATCTCCTCCTTCTTAGGACACTAATTTTCGTTTGGGTTTAAAAAGAATTTTTCCATTCCTTGCAAAGGCTAAAACGAACTTTAGGATCACAACTTACTAGATTTTGTTTATTGGATTAACAATTGAACAAATGTCTTTCACTTGATCATTTGGTGCTTAAAATGAACTCACATTTTGCTTTGGGGATTTAAAAAGAACAAGTGTAACTTTTTTTTTTGTGAAAGCTTACTTAAACTAAAGCCATTGAGAAGGGACATATGCGCTTCTCTCGCGCTTTATAGCGATCTTGAGAATCAAAAGGCCTTTTTCATGACTTTAGGGTGAGACAAAGCAATCACCTCCACACTTCGATTTGGGTTTAAAATTGAACATCTTGTGTGAGTGTGAGTGGGGGCATTGTTGTGTATATTCTCTTTTCTTGTTGCCAACAAGGATTGATCAAGTTACGAATATTGTTCTTCATTCACTTTTGTTTATCCTAGAGGGCCTGCCTTGGGGAAAAAGTACTCACCCAAGGGAACGACTCAACCGGTAACACTCTAAAGCTAAGAGTATTTCCAATTGGGATATAAATGTGGGTATTGGAGTAAACGCCAATATCATGCGGTTGATTCCAACAAGATGGATCTGAAAGGGGACTCTTGCCGTATGGGTCAATCTCCACGAACAAAAAGTCTTTATTAAAACCCATGTGCTAGAATTTTCCAAAATCCTTAATCTATTTGTTGGTGCAAGAATAGTGCTCTAAAGCCTCCCACACTTTTGGTCTTCTAGTAGAAATGGAAAACATGCCATGGGAGTTTCATGGGTGTTGATGCTTGGCTGCCCGATTGACGTTAATGAGCCGTGGAGGGGAGCCAGTGGGGTCAAACATCTAACCATTCACTAGAGATAAAGCGTGGGACTTGTCCAAGTGGGAATCCAACAAATATTGTCTTACACATCCATAGGATTGTACTTATTCTTGGGTTACAAAATGCATTGCTTGATCGAAAACATCTCAAAAACAAACACTTAACATCATCCAAATTTCAAACCCTTTTGGAGACAAATACCATTGACTCAATCTATATGTTATTGCTTTCCCTTGGGATTCACGTCCTTAGAGGTTTCTAAACATTGGATTATATCTCAATTTGTCTCCTTAAGTAAACAATAGGAAAACCCTTGCCTTAAGTTCATCGAATTTCCACATAACATATCTTGTGGGGTTTGAAGAAACTAAGACATTGGACACCTTAGTTTGAAAACTAATCAAAGAAAGTGTTTTTGGTAAAATAAAGCCATTAAGAAAAGCTAAGCAAAATGAACTTTCATATGTGTTGAAGACTCACAATCCCAAAAATCATTGGTAGGAAATCCAAAAATGAATGTTCAAATGAAGTCATTTCTTGGTCCCAAAGGTCTCTAGGAAGCATTTGTATGCTCTTCAATACCTAGGTCTAGGCAAAAAAAGTGTCTTTTTAGGTTCATCTTAGGATCAAAAGTAAATCAAAACCATTTTTCATCCATCCTTCATCCATCAAAACAAACATCATCTCACCATCACCTTTTGGAAAATCTTGAAATCATCCTTTAATGCTAGGCCTTTTGGAAAAATCAAACATCATCAAAATCCTTGAGACTAAATCCTTGAAAACATTATCAAAATCACCTTTTGGCTAGGTATGTGTAGATACGTCCTTTTGCAAATGCTTAGTCAAAATCATCAAAATCATCTTGTTTAGCTTAGTATACATAGATGCATCCTTCTTTGTATGCTTAGTTAAATTATCTTAATTGAATAGGTATGGGTAGATGCATCCTTCTCCCCACACATATTCAAATCATCATCTCTTGAACAAAGCTATCCCTTAGATCATCATCCAACATCTTAGGGTCTTTTTGTTCAAAATCAAAACAATCAAAACCAATCAAGATCAAGGACAAAATCAAAAGGAAAAGTCAAAAATCCAAAAATCCAAAACATATCCGAAAGTCTGAAAAGCCTAGCATCTCACATCAAGATTGATCAAAATACCATAACATCCACATTATCCATCCCTAACATCATCACCATATCATCACCTTTGATCCTCAAGACATCCTAAAACTTTCTACTTTGGGCATAAAGTAAAGATTGATCCAAAGAATTAAGAGATTCATCTCCCATATTCTCGAAAATTGATCCTTGTTTTATGGTTCTAACTAGATCTCAATACAAGAAGAGTATGGAAGCCAACAAAGAAACAACCGCTTCAAGTGATCTTAGCCAAACAAACGCAGAAATGAATCCCGCCGAATCAAGTAATCCTTTGACCCTCTCATCATCGCAAAATCCGCAAGAAGAAAACCAAGGAGAGGACCTTACTTTTGGAATGTCTTGTGAGGAAATGACTGAAATGCTCCAAAATCTGGATAACCATAGAATCATCAACATCATGATGAGGCTCAACCCTTCGTTATACATGCTTGAGCTAGCAAAACAAGGGGCCAAGTTACCTTCAGATTTTGATGTGAGTACTATAGTGGAGACATCTTTTCCTCCAATCTCATCCACCATTCCCATTTCATTTACATCCCCATCCCAAAACATCACGCAAAACATTCCGCAAATCACATCTTTTGCTCCAACCAAACCCAACGTTAACAAGGGAAATGCATTTCTCAATGCTCTACAAGCACACCCCCTTGTTAATAATCAAAACTTGGATGCAAACACCACCTTGGAACAAAACATACTTGAAAACCCATTACATAAGAATGCTCCTCTCACCTTCCATCATGATCCATCATCATCATACTTTCATGCAACGCCTCAAACTCCTCTCCTCACAAATTCACAAGAGGAAGGAGACATGTTCAGATCAGGGGGCATCTTTGACACCTCAACATTTTCACAAGAACTTGCACCCCTCACATTTCCACCTCTTCCACCATTACCATCATCATCCACATCACTCCTTGGTTTAGGGCTTCCCCCTCTATCGAGTATCAATCAAACCACTATCCCAAATATCAATCAAAGCATCGTACCAAACGCTCAAAAATTGTTGTTGATATCGCAACAACAAACGACAAACGCACAAGCGATCACAACATCATCAAACACCCCCTTAACATCACAAAGCATGGTCTCTCAAGGACCAACCACATCAATAGCACCATCCATCACGCAAAACACCATTCCAAATCCACCTCCACCCCCACCCCCACCACCACCAACTTCCACAACATCAAGCCAATATGACGCAGCATTACAGGTTGCTTTCCAAAGAGGATACCAACAAGTTCAGAAACAAAAGGATGTACAACTAGCTGCTCAGCAAGCTACCCAAGTGGCGCAAGCTGCACAAGCCATATTACAAGCGCAACAAGCCACACAAGCCCAAGCTTTATTGCAACAACAACAACAACAACAACAACAACAACAAGAAGCTGCACAAGCATTGCAAGCACAAAAGGCTGCTCAAGCACAACTTCTTTTGCAACAACAAGCAGCGCAAGCACAAGCCACACAAGCACAATCTCAATATCAGGCACCTCAAGCCCAATATCAAGCACAACTCCTGGCACAAAGACAAGCATCGCAATTGCAAGCATATTAGCAAGCATTAAAGCAATATCAAGAGCAGCAAGAAGCAGTAGAGTTGGTAGCCCAACAACAAGCATTGTTGGAACAACAACAAGCACAACAACAAGTGTTGTTAGCACAACAACAAGCATTGTTAGAACAACAACAAGTGCAACAGCAAGCACAAATCTTAGCGCAGCAACAACAAGATCAACAACAAGCATTGTTCATACAAAAGCAGGTGGAAGCCTACCTCGCTCGGCAGAACATACATATACCATCAAACAACAAACCAACCAACCCACTCATCCAACCCACGATTGAAACACCCCAAAACACTTTCATACCACCTCCTGATCCACAAAATGATGTGACGACACAAATCAGGTTGCTCTCACAACAAGTGCTCGACCTTCAATCAGGGCGAACAACCAAAACACCAAGTAACTTGTGTCCCTATCCATTTGATAGGAGCTTAGTAATGAAATCATTCCCCAAGGGATTTGAAATCCCGAAATTTGACAAATATTGAGGGATAGGAAACCCTGAAGATCACATCAGGGAATTCCAGGTTCATTGCATGGAGGTCGCATATGATGATACTTATCTAATGCGGCTATTTCCTAGGAGCTTGGCAGGCCACACTATGTCCAGAATGGTTCTTTCGTCTACCTTCAGGCATTAGAACATTTCAAGAAATTATAGACGCATTCATTAAGAACTACGCATGCAACATCGTAATGGATGTTAGTCTAGAAGAACTTTCGGCTCTGAAACTAGGAAAGGGAGAATCATTTGCCTCATTCCTACAACGATGGCGATCCAAGGCTAATCAGAGCAAGTGGACCATGCTAGAAGAACAACAATTTTGCACCATCATAGCCAACCTTGAAGGCCATTTGGCATTTCATCTCAAGGTTCAGGGCATCACCACATACGATCAGTTGATCCCCAAGGCGCTTAGCATAGAAAGAGCCCTTGTAACTCAACCCGCGGAATCAACATCATACCACGAACAACAAAACAACTGCCCACCATCCAATTACAATGACAAACCTCGCACGTGGGCAAGGAACAAAAATATCACTAATGACAATGTCATCGATGCCAAGGTAGTCATTAGTGCCCCTCGCCAACATACACCCGCACCAAAAATCCAAACACAAGACCAAAAAACCCATCACACAACACACCAACCGGACAACAATCCAACCATCAATAATCTCAATGACCAAAGGGGACCACCCCAACGCAAAAGTTATCCCAAATGAAAATACACCACTTTGGGGGAACCACTTGAGGACATAATGAAAAAGTTGATAGACGAAAAACTCATCAAAGCACCTACATTTGAGAATTACCAAGAACTAGATGTGAAACCTCCTTGGTATAACGAGAATCAACTTTGTGAATTCCATAAAATCAAAGGCCACACCACAAACAGTTGCATGAGACTCAAAAACATCATCCAAGATCTCATCGATAAGAAAATCATAAACGTGGAACAACCTACCAGAAATCAGGATCTTAAGATATATACGAATCTGATGCCGAATCATGGTAACAAAGGCAATAACAAAGATAAAGGGAAAGGCACCCACTCAAACGTAAATCATGTGTATGAAATAGTCGTCGCCTCCCTAGATGAAAACTACATGGTCATTACTATCAAGGGCACCCATGCCGAAGATTGTGGGGTCACCACAAGAGGCAGCAAAGTAACCATCACAGGATCATCCCAGCTAAACAAAGCCCCTGCATCTAGATCCATTCCAAATGGCTACAATGTCCTAGATCAACTTAAGAGAACTCCAACACACATCTCCATCATGGAGTTAAAAATATCATCAACTCATAAGAAGATCCTTGTGGAAGCATTAGCCTCATCCACTATTCCCGTAGACCTCGATGCGGAGCAATTCCAAGCTATGGTCAGAAATATCATTACGCCTAATCTTCTTACATTCTATGACCAAGATTTCCCAGTCCAACCATCTCACAATCGTGCACTTCACTTGGAAGCCATAGTACATAAGAAAAAAATCAAAAGGGTTTTGGTGGATAGAGGTGCGGGTTTGAACATCTGTTCCCTAAGCCTCATCAAGCAGTTGAAAATATCAGAAGATTCGATCGACAAAGGAAAGGGCATCACGATAAGAGAATATGATGACCAAGAAAGAGTGTCTTAGGGCACAATCAAACTCCCTATTCAAGTAGGGCTGACTCTCATGGAAACCACTTGTTAGGTCTTGGACCTTGATTTGTTGTATAATATCCTCCTGGGATGCCCATGGATCCGTGCGATGAAAGTAGTAGCATCAACCTTCCACCAATGTGTAAAATTTACACATAACAGACAAGAAGTTACCATCCATGGAGATCCCAAACCCTTCTCATACTGCAAAAATCTTGAAGCAAAATATTACAAAATCCCCCAAGTACCCAAAAATGATGAGGGCCCATCCACACAATACATCGATCCCACCACCAATCGTATCCACTTCTGCGACAGAGACACCCGCCATTCCCACCATTCCCACCATCTCCGACATCAAGCTCATCATCCAGGAGGACGGTTGTGGAAGCTACAAACTCCCTAACAATGCTTTTGTGATAGGAGAGTTACCACAATCTCCTAGATCACATGGACGTCCACAAGAAAACCAAGCTTCCACATCACAAACGTCTCCTGAAGACTATCCCGAATTCACAAGATGGGGAGACCTTGGCTAGGAGGTTATTGAAGCAGATCCATCACATATGCTTTATCAAGATGAAAGACCAACAACCAATTTACCAATGGATGACCGAAGCAAGGGTCTACAAATGATGCTTGCAATGGGCTACGACAGAAATCAAAGACTGGGACAAAATGATAATGGGCTCATAATACCTATCATGCCAGAGACGCGACCCATAACAAATCTTGGCCTTGGATGTACCCCTCTGAGTATAACCATACATGGCCAAAATCCTCCGGTTAGAACGGTTAATATTTCCCCTCAATCAATAGCAGCAGAAGTACGCTCACCAATATCCATAGGTGGAGACATACATAACTTTATAACTAAGGTCTATAATAGTAGTGATGACGAAGATACCATGACCAATCTACCTAGGTTATTTGAGGACACTACCCTGTGTATGATTAGTACCCTATCCTTCAAACCAGACCATCAAGATAATGAGATCCACTTAGTATATCCCCAACTCATCGACTACAACCAACGAGGACCACCAGTTCTTGATACATTCGAAAATGATGAGGTGCTCTCAGAATTCATGGGATTGAGGGATAACATTCCAGATGGAGATCATAAAGCAAGGTTTATAATGGAGTTTGGACACACATGCCTATTACAGGGAAATGATTGAACCCTTCAGTTGCAAAAGTGAGAAACTAAGAATCATATCCAAGTCCTTGAGTGAAAACCACACTGTGGCACTCTCTGACAAGAAAAAAGCAAAAAGAAAGGACGTATCCAACATTGAAAACCTCTCTAAGGCGCTCAAGGATGAAGGATTCAATCTTCCTTTAAGAGCTATTCATCAGGAAAAGTTAGCAGTCTTGGCCAAAAAATGCAATCCTGTCAACCTAGGAACAAAGGAGACCCCACATATCACATTTTATGTGGAATCACTATTATCAGAAGAGCAAGACCTCCTAGCAGCATTCTTAAGGGAGAGGAAAATAAACTTCACATGGAGTTACGCTGACATGCCAGGGCTTGATCCAGAGACTGTGGTTCATCACTTAGCAGTGTATCCAGAAGCAAAGCCAGTCAAACAAAAGCTTCAAAAAATGCACCCACAGATTGCCTTATTGGTCAAAATGGAGATAAAAAAGCTACTAGATGCAGGATTCATACGACCAATAGATTATCCAGAATGGGTATCAAACTTGGTACCTGTTTCAAAGCCTGACGGAGCCATCCGAATATGCACGGACTTCAGAGATTTGAACAAAGCATGTCCAAAGGATGATTTCCCGCTTCCCAACATCAACATGATAGTAGACATGACAGTGGGACATTAGATGCTATCATTAATGGATGAATTTTTAGGATACAATCAAATCATGATAACAAAAGAGGATCAACATAAGACAGCTTTCACTTGTCCATGGGGGACCTATTGCTGGAACATGATGCCATTCGGCCTAAAGAACGCAAGAGAAACCTATCAAAGGGCCATGACATTGATATTCCACGATATGATTCATAAAACAGTCGAAGACTATGTCGATGACATTCTAGCTAAGTCAAGAAAGATAAAAGATCACATAGCAACCCTAGGTGCCATCTTTGATAGACTAGAGGAATTCAAAGTCAGACTAAATCCCAAGAAGTGTGTCTTCAGCGTACAATCAGGTAAATTGCTAGGATACATAGTGTCCATGAGGGGTATCGAGGTGGATCCAACAAAAGTAAAAGAAATCCTTGAGATGGAGGCACCGAAAACATTAAGGCAACTGAGAGGCCTCCAAGGCCGACTTCAATCCATCTGACGATTCATAGAACAACTGGCAGACAAGCATAACCTATATTCTCACCTACTCCATAAGGGGGTAGCGTACAAATGGGATACAAAATACGAAGAGACATTTAACAAAATCAAGGAATATCTACTGACACCACCAGCCTTAATGCCACCCATCCCAAAAAAGCCATTGATCTTATATGTATCAGCAACAACAACAACCCTTGGAGCTCTCCTAGCTTAGCATGATGAAAACGGAATGGAGAGGGCTATCTACTATATCAGCAGGACAATGGTCGGTCATGAGTTAAACTACTCATTCATCAAAAAATAATGTCTTGCAGTAGTGTTTGCATCTCGCAAAAATTTAGACATTACATGTTGGCACACAAGATAAAGCTCATCGCCAAAATTGACCCCCTCAAGTATCTATTATCAAAGGCAATGCTCACAAGAAGAATGGAAAAATGGGTGATGATACTGTCAGAGTATGACATCGAGTATGTAGAGCGGAAAGCAATCAAGGGACAAGTTATTGCAGATCAACTAGCAAAAGCACCTATTTATTCTGAGAATCCTCTTGTCTTAGAGTTTCCAGATGAATCCATTCTTAACCTCAACGTAGCTAACCACTAGAAACTATACTTTGATGGCTCATACACACAACACGGATCAGGAGCTGGTGTCTTCTTCATCACCCCACAAGGGGATTGCATACCAAGGTCATACAAATTGGCATTTCCTTGCACTAATAATATTGCAGAATATGAGGCCTTAACCATAGGTCTCAGGATAGCAATGCAATGGAACATCATAGCTCTCAAAGTGTATGGAGACTCTCAGTTGATCATAAATCAAGTCAATAATGAATATCGGACCAAGGATGACAAGCTCACTCCATACAAGAAATTGGTGGAGACTCTCAAGGAATCTTTTATAGAAATAACATTTGAGCAAATTCCTAGAACCAACAACAGAGCAGCAGACGCCATGGCAACAATTGGGTCCCTATTAGACATCCCTCACAATGTTCCAAAATATGAATTCTTGATTGAGCAGCTTCTCATTCCTGCATTCGAGGTACCAGAATCAGAATATGTGTGTGAAATTGTTGGTCCTGGCGATCCTTGGTATCATGAAATCTACACATATCTTCGCATAGGAGTCATACCCGCCGACCTACCATCAAACCTAAAATGAACCTTTGTTAAAAAGGCATCCAGATTTGTCATCCTAGGAGATACCCTATACCATAGGAGCATAAAAGGTACCCTACTGCTCTACTTAAACGCTGAGGAGACATTAACCGCTCTAACTGAAGTACACAACGGTATATGTGGTTCGCACTCGAGTGGGATGACCATAGCTAAGAAACTGCTGAGGATGGGGTATTATTGGTCCACAATGGAACAAGAAGCACATGATCATGCCAGGAAATGTCTACAATGTCAGCAGCACGGGGACCTCATCCATGCTACAACTCAAGAGCTTCATCCCATTGTCAGACCATGGCCCTTTTCGTAGTGGGGCCTCGATCTCATTGGAAAGATAACTCCGACTTCATCTAATGGCCACAAATTCATCATAACTACAACGAAGTACTTTACTAAGTGGGTGGAGGCCATACCCATGACGTACATAACTGGGAAGTAGATCTCAAAGTTTATCCTGAACTACCTCATTTGTCGGTATGGTTTCCCACAAGCCATTATCTCAGATAATGAGACACCATTCAAGAATCAGGATGTTCGTGATTTGTGTGAGAAATTCAAAATCCAACATCACTTCTCCACTCCGTACTATCCCTAAGGCAATGGCCAAGCAGAACCTACAAACAAAACCATTATGAAAATCCTCAAGAAAAAAGTTAATGACACAAGTCGTGACTGGAATTTGCAGCTTAATCCTGCCCTCTGGGCCTATCGAACCAGCATCTGCACACCCACTGGCGCCACCCCCTTTTCCTTGGTCTATGGATCAGAAGCGGTACTCCCCATTGAGATCGAGCTCCCATCCCTCAGGATATCACTGCAAAACCTCATCACGGATGAAGAGTACAGAGTATCAAGGCTAAATGAGTTGGAGCTACTGGATGAGAGACAGATCGATGCTTTGAATCATTTGCAAGTCTATCGTAATAGACTCAAACGAAGCTATAATAAGAAAATCAGAAGCAGGACTTTCCAAGTCGGAGAACTAGTCTTAAAAGAAAATCATAAGAATGTCCCAAACCCAAGCAACAAAGGAAAATTTGAACCCAATTGGCTGGGACCTTTCGTCATAATAGTAAGTTACAAATCAGGGTCATATCAACTATCAACACCCGAAGGGGAACCTCTGCAGGAGCCCATGAATAGCTCCCATCTCAAAAAGTTTTATGCCTAAAAACTTTCAAGGTATAGAACCAGAAAATAAATAAATAAATAAATAAATAAAAAATAAAAAAATTAGAAAAAGTCCTGAAAAAATTGTCACTTCGGCGAAAACCTGGCAAACAGGCATCTTGGTGACAACAAAAAAAATAAAAAAAAGTAAAAAATCCATAAAAATCATAAAAAGGATTGAAAATAGTAAAGAAAAAAATCATCCTCTAGTGAAAACCACTTCGGTGGCACATTGGGCAAGTACCTTGGTGAAAACCTGGCAAACAGGCGCCTTGCGTAAATAAGCACTTTCCATCCATCAGGATCTTTACGGCTTGTTCGGCATCATCCCTCCATTTCGCTTCTATCATCCATCGCATTCAGGTCTCCATCCATCACTCATCCACTCACATCCGCACCATAGCTTGGTCTTGTTTTCGTATCATGATCCCTCCTAGTACTACTCGGCCCATCCTCAAGGTTAGTTTTTCCCGCCTTTATCGGAGTAGTCTATTGCATCACGCTGGGGGCATGTTGTCATTGGATCAGATTCGTGTATATTCTTAAAGTCCTCATATCAGAAAATCCAAAAACATTCAAAACATATCAAAATCTAAAAACAAATCAAAAAGTCGATCAAAAAGTCAAAAATAGAGTCATCTTGTCGAACTACGTCATCTCTAAGCTTGAACATAGGCAAGGTTGATCTTTGATCATCCCCCGAGACACTTAGGACAGTCCTTTAGGAGTTCGTCATAATAAACTGACATCTCATCATGTATATCATCATCTGTAAATCGGTCAAGCTGTCAGTCGAACTACGTGGTCTCTGCGTGTATAACGTAGGCAAGGCTAATCTGTTGATCAGCCCTCAAGACCCCAAGGATAGGTCTTTAGGTTAGTCTCTTGGTCAAAATTTCAGAAAATCCCAAAAACATTGAAAAATCAAAAATCAAAACATTTGCAAAAATCTTGAAAGTACCAAAAACAACCTCAATACATTGCAAAACATCAAAAACATCCAAATATTTGAAAAATCCATCCATCTCATCTCGCTTGCACCCGCAATAACACCATCCATAATAAATTGATCGTCGTCCTCAACCTTTGGTGAAATAGTTAGAAACAAATCTAGTAGATTAAAAACCAAAAATCAAAAACGTCAAGTCTCAAGTCTAAGTCAGTACGTAAACAAGTTGGTCAACTCTTTGCGTCGATAGTCCATCATCCAATCGGTCTCATATCAATCATCTGATAACATCATGTCCTAGGATGAATCCTTCCTACAATGGACATTATTTACTAGAAGGAACACCTTGGATAAATGAAATGATGTGCCGCCATCCACTAGCATGTCCTAGGATGAATCCTTCTTGCAATGGGCATCATCTTTTGGCAATAGTTTTGGTTCTTATCCTTGAAAACACATTCTCCTTTGGTTAGCGGTATTGAAGAGCGTCAAATTGTTTGTTTACTTGGTCTTTATCTTGTGACTTATCTTATTTGCGCTCATTCCAAGGACGTCTCGATGATATCCCAAAACAAAGGATTTAGAGAAAAAGGAATGGGGCAACGATCATTATCTTTTGTCTGCTATGCTTGTTGGACGTTCTTGTAATATAACCTCAGCGAATACTTGCTTTGTTAGGTATGTATGGAAGAAGTCTAGGGCAACTTGTTGACTATTGCATGGATAGGTTTACCTTCCCATGTTTTCGTCTGAGGTGCCTAAAACTTCTGAAGTGCATCCTAGCAAGGTTTTCGTATGTCAGGTGTGAACAAGAATACTCCTATCTATTTGTTAAGTCAAAGTCCATCTCACTTGGTACCACGCCATCCTGGTTTTCTATACCTTGATGCATCATACCACGTGCGTTATCAAACATAAGAAAATCAGCCCTTTGAAAATCCCAATTCCTCGGCAAGTAATCATCATCATCATCATTTGCATTTTGCATCACCTTGTGTCTTGTTGAAATGACTTCTTCTTTTTGTACTAACCGCACTAACAAGGTACTATGACATTTGATCATTATCGCCATCATCGCCATCGATCCTGCATCCACAAATCATTAGCATATCACATAAACATATCATATAAGAAACATACACATTGCATAAACATATCATATAGGAAACATACGCATTGCATTTTTATCATCATATAAACAGGTTATCATAAAAATTCTTCATACATAGGTGCATCCATGTCAGTGCATTTCACCCATTACATTGCATCTCGCGGCATTATATCAATCATTGCATAAACATTCATTTGCATTTCATAACCATTTCATATTACCATCTATCATATAAATCATTGCATAGCATCTATGAAAGCATTTCATAATCATTTTTGCATAATCATAAACAATAAATATATAAGCATTTAATTCATTAGGCATACATACTTGCATAACATCATAACATCATATCATTACATTACGTTTATATTACATCACGCATCATCATACCACTTTGCATTAACATACCATTGCATCACATACATTAAATCATCATTTAATATGTTTAGGATAATAATATTTTTTATTCTAAGCATCGTAAATAAACCATCTCATTTGCATCATATCACGACCATCGCATTTCATATTTCATTTCATCTCATAAATAACATCATAAAACATTCATTGCATAAATCATTCCACATAGGAATAAACATACAAAATTCATATATGCATCCATTCATTAACATTTCATAAGCAGAATTTACATATCATTTCGCATGTGCACAATGGATCATATCATTTTACAAATCAGACCATTGCATTTGCATTATCATAAATAGATCATCACATTTGCATATCATAGGGTAACATAATATAGATCTGTTAGTCATAATCATAACGCATGCATCATCAGAAATAAATGCATCCATAAGGACATCATTGCAAAGCATATATAAATAAACCATCCATGCATAAAAGAGAACACGGTGCATCACATCAAAATCATCATCGGCTCATATATATCATCAATAATGTCACTGTCATAGTACAAAGAATAAATCGGATCACTGTACATATATATCAATCAGTACAAAAGGCCCATCGGGCTATCAAAAATAAGCCCATAAGGTACAAAAAGTATCATATCATCTCAATCAGGCTCGGTCCTTGTGAATGTTTCCCTCACCCTTGTCACCATGAACCTCTGCTGGTCTGTGGTTGGCCCTCTCTGAATACTCTGGGACCCACTTTGCTCTGGGTACAACCTCGTGATAGGATCGCCGATAATACTTTGCCTCTCTGATAGCATCCCTGTAGGATCACACTGACACTGTACCCTGGGAGGAGGAGGTTGTCATGCTCTCTATCTGTTGTCTGCGACCTAGCTCTGTGGCTGCCTGTAGCTTTGTGGCCTATCTCTATTGCACGACCTGATCCCTCTCGGCCCTGAGCTGCTCTCTCTCAGCCCTTGCCTAATCTCTCTCCGCTATCACCGCCTGAACCTGGGCCTACAGCTGCGCAATCAAGGTGTATTGTGCATCAGCCTGTCCTGCTGGTTGTACTCGTGGCTGCACGTGAGGCTGATCCTCACCCTCGGCTCGTGGTGGTGAAACTGGTGGCGCCTACTACCGATCCTACATATGAACATCCCCCCACCCTGGCGGGAATGGGGGCACAAACGGTGGATCTCGTCGAACCTCAGCTCTCTGTCATCGGCCTCCCCCTCTACCCTTGACTTTTCGCACATCTGGGTCCTCACCTGGAATGGTCAGCTGAAGTGGAGGTCAGAACTAGTCTCTGTAGGCCTAGGTGGTGCCTAGATCCACTAAGCCTTGATCATAAGCCCACGGTCAGGCTACCAAATGCTGAAAGCTGTCAACTGCCTCTGAGGCAGGAATACAATGTCCCCATGACACTTGTGTCATGCTGGGAGCAAAGACGGCTACATAGGCGTCATCAGGCCGATCCTGCGGCTCTCCAAATTGACGCTGCACGCGCCTGGGCAGGTACCTCTTAATCATGGTATGCTCCTGCCCCTGCATGTACTGGTCTTGGCAGCAATAAAAGAGCTCATCAGCATCGTCGGTCCATCTAGGCTGACCAAGGTACGGTCTCCAAGTAAAAACCAACATTTGATCTAAGACCCACCTCTAGTAGGGGATCCCGTGCTCACCAGTGTGTGTAAAGGACACATCGCCTCTATATCGTGCCACAAGGGCATCATGTGCCCCCATTGGAACTGAAATGACACGAGGACGTAGCACATAAATGTGCTCCCACGCCCAGACATGAAGTAAAGTCACTCTAGCCCCCAGCACTCTGCCGTCCATGTCGACGTACTCATGGAGATCTCTGTAAAGTGAAGCGAGAAGAACAGGCCCCCATGTGAAACGAGTCGGCCTGTCTCGGACCATCCACTCCCAACATGATCCCCAGCCAGGACTGAAATATTGCCCTCGTCTGTCTGGGGCAACAAGACCCGAGATGATGGATGCAACCGCCCAGTGGTAGGGAGGTGCTATGACCTTATATCGCTCCAACTCTATCTGTCCCTCATAGAAGATGATGTCCCGTGTGGTGAGGACTCTGCCACAAGCCTCACGCTCCTCATCCATATCGAAAATCGCCCATCGGCCATGAATTGATAATTGTAAAATATGCCAAACGTCCTCTAGAGTGACGGTGGCCTCGCCAGTGGGGAGACGAAATGAGGACGTCTCACTGTGCCACCTCTTTGCCAGGGCTGACAACATCCCTAGGTGAGTGCGTACGGGCGCTGCATATGCAATGTGCCACAACCCCACAACCCCAAGTCGATCCTGGTCCCGATCGCTCAGGTCTAGCAAGACGCTAGCCAAATCTCGTGACCTGTGCTCTTGAGAGTAGAGCTCCCTAGGCCCGTCCTGCATCAAGGAAAGTCACCGTGTTAAAAATTTTGGAAAATTTTTGATCGGGCGCTCCAAAAACTTCCCCAGCAGCGCAGTTTGTGATGGCGTCATAGTTTGATTTTACTCAAACTCTGATGCTAGAGCCCAAAGAGAGCTATATTGCACTGCTGCAACACACTTTCCCTTCCAGTGTCGCAGTTTTCGTGAAATAGGTGACGCCGCGTCGCACTTTATCAAACCGACCCGCTGAGCCTGAGCCCAGAGTCAGAGTTTTTAAACTTCAAACTGCACCGCTGTGGCGCAAAACAGCATTGCGTGGCACCGTTTGAATGCCGAGCGGCGCTATATAGCGCCGCTGAAGGCGAGCCAACCCTTTAAAGCAATAAATAAGGCATTAAATGAAAAGATGAAGCTTGGGTAAGGACCACATACTGGTGCCTCGATGTCAGGTGGCCACTGGTAAGTCCGAACTCGATCAGTGATGTGTAGGGGAAGCTGTCATTGCGCCATATCGCCGAAGAGTTAGAGCTCAAATCTCAAGATTGCTAGCGGAGGTGTGTGAAAATGACTTGAAAGTGACCCCTCGAGCTCCTTTTAAGCCTAAAAATTAGGGTTTTTTCACCTTGATTGTTTGTCCTGCTAGAGTTTTGAACCCCCGAACCAGTTTCTGTCTAGTTGAGACTTGTTTTTTCATCATTTTATTGCGTTTAGACACGTTTTTAGACTCCTGGAGCTTTTTTTTACCTGTCGGGTACTTTGTTCTCTTTTTTTCACGAGATGACCCAAAAATTGGAATTTTTGTCCAATCTCTCGAGGGGGCATTATATTGGCATATTCTCTTCCGCCAGGCAACACTGGGGCAAGTTTTTAAATATCAAAATTTTTTGGCTTTGATCGAAATCATTTATTTTTTGAACCAACACAACGAGTGCATTGTTTCAAAGAGGGGAAAAATGTAGACACGTAAAATATACTGATTGATATTGTGCACCTGATCCTAATTACTAACATTGTTTCTTCCTGAATCATCCCTCAGTTTAACCATTTAATCAAATCTCCTTATCTGATTAAATTCATCAACTTTCATCCCTTAATTAAATAAATCATTTTATCTAATTAAGTCACTCTCTCTTGTTAATTAAATCAATCCATCTAATCTAATTATCCCTATTTAATTAAATAATCAATTTATTTGATTAAATCTCTAAAGTCTATCCATTAAATTAAATAAATTAAAACCTTATTTGATTTAATCTAACCATCTCTTTTAATTAAATAAATCAAAATCCTTATTTAATTAGCCTCTTATCATATTCCTCTCTTATTTGATTTAAATAAATCCATAAATTTGAATCAAATAGGTCACATCATCTAACCTCTCTCATTAAATTAAATAACCCTTGATTAATTTAATCTCATCTCATGTCCCATCCTCTAGATAATGCAAGTTGCACATGAAAATAGATTTAATTCATTTATTAAATCCCTATTTTCCTCACAAGGCATCTTTTGGAATATTCTCTCAATTTGAATTCAAAAATTCAAGTCAACATGTACATCCAACAAGGCATTTAACTCATCTTACATGTCCTTTTCCCTTGAGCCAAGTGGCATTTATTGCATTTTCCCTTCCCTCTTACATGTCATTTCAACAAATTTGAAATTCAAAATTATGCATTTATTGGAACAAACCCCAAATCTTGCACATCCTTCACCCATTCATAGCTTGACAAGTGGCACCTTGCCATAGGATGAATGTTAGTCCCACATTGCTCAAATTTGGACATTCATCCTTCAATCTCATCTATAAATAAAGAGCTCATATCCTCATTTGATCATCCACAATCTAGGCAAAGTTACCATGCTCAAATATCTCTTGAAATTCATCCATTGTCATTGAGTCATAGTTAGGTTTTTGCAGATTTTAGCTTGGAGCATTCTTCAACACCATCGAAGTGGATCAATCATCTTCAACATATCAAGCTTGCATCTTAGGGATTGGGAAAGGGCCAATTTTCACATCAAATTGGCACCAATTCCTCCATGGGATCATGTCTTTGCTTTTCTAATTAGGATTTAATCTTTGTTTTGTCATTTTCATTGTGTTCATTATTTTCTTCCTAATTTGAATATTGTAAATGGATTTCATGGGGAATCCTTGTTTTGGCTTGCAATTCCTTGTTTAACTTGTTTACTCATGTTGTTTTCCAGGTACCAAGGTTGGGGTTCGCACAACTGTATTAATTTGTAAATAAAAACTGAGTTACAAGATAATTCACTTTGCAGAATGCAAAGGCTGAAAAACAAGAACTAACTGAAAAAGATAAACTTTTTCAATATATACAATAAGAATGCACTTCAAAGTGCATGAACATGTAACTGAAAGTCAATTTCAGTGAGAAAGTGACAACTCCAAGGTGAAATCCGAGTAGAAGCAAAAATCCCTAAAAAATAAGGTTCAAACTCATGCAAAAATGAGTGAACTCAGTCTCAAACTCGCAGTCATAAAGCATGCAACTGATTTGTAACTCAAACTGAATTGGAAATCTCTAATCGTGAGCCAAAACATGCAAAAATCCTCCTTCCTTTAATCAATTCGCTCATGATAACTTAAAATCCATTATTGCATGACAAATCTTCAGTTGAGTTTGATATGAAACTGAAGTAAAGTTGTAAAACAACTTTACATAACATTCTTTATTTGCATTTAAAAAATGATTAATTTTATTAAATGATTTAATTCATCATTTAATTAAATAATCTACATTGACTAATGCAAATCAGTTTTTAAAAAATAATGCTAATCTCATACTTAGCATATATTCTTTTATGCATTCACCATTATGGACAAACTGGCCGACCACTATCTCCATGGATATTTTAATATTTGATAGTTGATAATAGTCGACCACATGTAATAATCGACTTGACTTGAGAGTCACAAACACGAGCAAGGAAGACATAATTATTTTGTTAAAATCATGGAAAAAAAAATCAAAGTCATTCCACTTTGGTCAAGAAAATAACATCAAACCCTAAAAGATCATTTCATTCGCACTTGACTTGGAGAAGCTTCATGAAGAGGCTGGCCGCCACTGCTGGGTAGGGTTTTTGAGAATTTCTTTGATGCTGGAGCTCAAAATTTCACCATATTTTGTTGTTTCTGGACCGAATCCTACTGATCTTCATAGGGTAAGTTCTTCAGTTTACAATCTGGAGGTATCTTGACTCCATTACATCACATTTTCTGAGGCTTTCAGGCCGCCACCCTGAGACATTTCTGATAAATCTTCTTTTTTTTTTTTTTAATAAATGGCCTCTTGCTTTGTGGCTACAATGGACGCCTTGTGAAAGCATGATTTGAACTGATAAATAGATGCTATGAAAGGACTTCTGGAAGATTTATTCATGGCGGCTTTGGTAAGTCTGACTTCTCCCATTTTGTATATATCTTCAGCTTCCTTTTGGCTGCGCCCTCCATTATCCTCTCCGTGTGTTTCTCTTTACTGCCTTTATTTCTTTGTAAAAATACAAGCCTCTTGGAAATTTCCTCCTGTATAAAATGAGTTGATAGATTAATTAAAAGAAAACTCCAGTCCATGAAATTTCTATATGTTGTTTGTCATTATTGGCCGCGGCTGTGAATTATCTTCATCTGGGTATTTGATTTGTTGCACTCTACATTTTTGGAATAAAACCTCTACATGGGTAAGAAGTAATCTATATTTTCCGCGTTGAAACCCAACCTGGATGTATGTAAAAAGATTTCTCCAAGCCACGGCTTTGCATGCTCAATCTGGGTCTTTTGTTTATCTCAACGAATATATTTCCATGTCCAATCTATTCTTACAAAAATGAGTGAACTCTTGGTACTAAAATCTGGAAACAATAATGATTATAATACGTATGAGACTGCATATCTTGATAACCTCTATCAATGCTTAATGAAAACTTGGTCACCATGAGAGCCTCTAAACCTTCTTTGTTCAAAATATCTCTTTGATTTCAATTTTGTAGCAGCATTGATACTCTTGCCAGATCTAGCTCCTCCATTCATTTTTCATTAATCTTTTGTTGTTGCTTATAATGCACCCCTGTAGCACAAAATTTCCTGATTCCATACAGTGTAAGAGCACTCCGGTATCTTGCTTTGAGCATACATTCTGAAGCACATAACTTTTCATGCTTTATTAATATATAAAATGAAGAAACAACACTTCAAAAACAATGTTCTTTTGGACTGTTTCCCTTCATTGCCAATGTGCTTTCTCTTGATTTATCCTTGACTGTCCCTTCTTTGATTCAAAATATCTCTTTGATTTCAATTCTGTAGCAGCATTGATACTCTTGCCAGATCTAGCTCCTCCATTCATTTTTCATTAATCTTTTGCTGCTGCTTATAATGCACACCTGTAGCACAAAATTTCATGATTCCATACAGTGTAAGAGCACTCTGGTATCTTGCTTTGAGCATACATTTTGAAGCACACAACTTTTCATGCTTTATTAATATATAAAATGAAGAAACAACACTTCAAAAATAATGTTCTTTTGGACTGTTTCCCTTCATTGCCAATGTGCTTTCTCTTGATTTATCCTTTTAAAAGAGCATCATTGACTGTCCCTTCTTTGATTCTAACCACTGAAGATACTGATATATTCTTTTAAAACTATCATTTTATTATTCTTCAAACACCAATATTACTTTCAGCTTAAGATAGAAATGAAAGCAGTTGTGGCATTGATAATCATTATTATTGTACCTTGCAAGGCTGTCTTCTTCAAATGTATATGCTTTACTTTAAAATTAATGTTGTTGTTCATTCTTACTGTCAACATGACAGTCCTATAACATACATTCTGAAACTTCAAGTCATGTTTCTATGACCTTGTTAACTCCTTTTGAAATAGCAGATGTGGACTTGCTTTGCATAATGATGCTGTTATGGATTATTCTGTTGTGTCTCTTGAATGTCTGAATGGACTATGCTGCTCTGATATCGAAAGAAACAATTTAATTGCTCATTGTCTTGTTCTCCCTTCAGAATAAGGGCTCAATGCCTCATCAAAATGTAAATATGATTGAAAGGTAGAGCCAACACAAAGGATATTTAATCAATGCTCTCTTAATATATTTCTTTAATTGTTCCTTGAACAATGAGAAAAAGATAATTGCTTAAATTGTCTTCACCAGCTGAATTAGACTGTTTTTATTGTTTGATATTGCTCTACAACAATCCTATTTGATAACTGTAACACTTGATAACTCTCATGTAATAATGTGAATGAGAGGTGTCATCTTTATGATATGCCAGGCTCTACCCTTGTGGGAGCCTGTTTTACTCCACATATCTGATGAAAATAATCATGAACATGATGAACCTGTTCCTGCACATTGAAACAAACATGTTAGTAAAATAAAAGAAGTTGAAAGCTTCCATTGAGTTATGTTTTCCTTGATTGCTAGCCTTTCATCTGGTGAATGCTTGATTTAATGCAAACTACATTCCTGTTGGTAGCGTAGGCATAAGGCAAAATGTAATTCATCATTGCTTAGAGTATATCTCTAATGACATTCTTTTATAATTTTGCAAGTTCATGGAGCGAGGAAATGAGGCAACAGCAGCTTGGAGACGCAACGACTGAAGACATCAATGAAAGTGATTCATCATTACAGGAAATGATGAATTGCTCCTCTTCTTTATGCTTACGTTATGTTCAGTAGTGTAGTTTTTCAGTTTTTCCTTGAATTATATATTCATCATTTGATTGTCATAATCAAATTCAATTACTCTTATGGCTTGTGCGAGATTCAGTGTTTTTACAAAATGAATAAAAAGCATTATTATGCAAATTCTCAATTTTCTGTTTCAAATACTTGCACAATAAAACTGTAATTCAAATGAAAATTTGATCTTTATGATGGTCAATGAATACCTAAATCAACAAAACTTGAATTTTTTTGTACCTATAATTCATGAATTTGATTCAGCTCTACTTGTTTGAGCTCGTAGTGGAAAATAGGTAACAATAACAATGCTTCTTTATTCCACACTCAATACATGGCTAATATATAGTCACTTACATAGCCAAACAACCTTCTATTTAATAGGGAGGTGTTATAACAAATATCTTAGAATACCATGATGGGTATAACCCATTAACCACTAACTATTGTGATAGATTGTTATTTCAACAATATATACAAATAACCATCCAAATCTATATTAGTGAGATGTTTATTAACATCACTATTACAATAGTAATTACCTTTCTACATTTACATAATTATTAACACCTCAAATATAATGTAAACATTAATTTTCCTAACAGATAAATAAAAGACAATTATAAAGAGAGATAAGAAAAAAATAAAGGTTAAGAGGGACAAATATATATTGGAAGAAAAAATTTAATATAGAGAGATAGAAGCACATATAGAGGGAATCAAATAATAGAAATAAATAAATAGAAAAAAAGAAAGAGAGAGATAGAGAAACATCAACAAGGAAAAGAATGAGAAAGGGAAATAGATCTAAACCATGAGACAAAGAGAGAATAAGATAGACAAATAAATACACTACAAAAATAGAGGGAATGAAATAAAGGCATAATAGGTATAGAAATAAATAGTAAGAAAGAAGGGATAAACAAAAATACAATTATAAAGAGAGACAAAGATAAAAAGAAAGGTCAAGAGGGAAAAAAATATAGATTGGAAGAAAAAAGGTTCCAAGAAATAAAGAGAGAGAACCAAATAATAGAAATAAAGAAATAATAAAAGAATGAAAGACAAAGAAACACAAAAAAAAAAAGAATGAAAAAGGGAAAAATATGTAGAGAGATGTAAACTTGAAGATAAAGGTAGAATAATAGAAACAAATAAATACACTACAAAAAAAGGGATGAAAGAAAGGCATAATAGGGATAGAAAGAGATCATAGGGTCCAAGGTCTAAGTTCTCAGATTTGAGGCCTAGGTTCCATGTGTCTACCATCCACAATCTGAGCTCTTATGTCAAAGATCTAGGGCCCATGGTCCAATGTCCATGGTTAAAGACATAGGGAAAAGGTTTCTTGGTCTAAGGTGTGAGGTCCAATTGTCTAAAGTCTAGAGTCTAAGGGATCACAATATTTAGTAATAGTTCCTTGATCTAAAGTCCATGGTCCATGAATTCAAGCTAGAACATATAGTGTTCATGGGTCCAAAGTTAAGATTCTAGGGTTTAGGATCCAACTTCCAAGGTAAAATGTTTTAGGATCATGTGTCTAGAAATGAGGTTTGGCTTCAAGGATTTGATCTATAGGGTCCATTCTTTCATTATATAGTCTAAATTCCAAGGCCCAAGATCAAGTGCTCAAGGTGTAATGTTGAAGAAGTCTTGGATTCCAAGGTGAAGGATCAAGGGACACAATATAAGGGCACAAAGTCTACAGTTTGAGGGACAAGTTATTATAACCTAGGTTCAAAGGATATAGTGTCCACATCCCAGTATCTAAAGTTAAGGCTCTAGGGATGGTGTTCAACGCCAATGGTCCAAGGATTTATGGTATAGGGTATATGTTTCTTGTTGAGGGTGCATAATGCTAAGGTCCTAGTGATCCCAAATCCAAGCTCTAAGGGTTCACAATAAATGGTATAGGTTTCTTGGTCAAGGGTTCATGATCTATAAATCTAAAGATAGGGCCCAAGGTCTAGGATCAAATTTTTAAGGTAAGCATCTAGAATACAATACTCGATTTCTAAGATTTAGGGAAATTATTTTCTATAATCTAGTGTTTAAATTATAGGGTCCATAGTCTAGTATACATGGTCTTGCATCCAAACTCTAATTATCTAACAATCTAAGGTTCAATATTGAAGTTTGAAGCTCAGAGGTATAAGGTTTAAGGCCTAGGTTCTTGGGATCTAATTTCCATGTTCTACTCTCTGAGGTCAAATATCTAGTAGCATAGCCTAAGCACTAGGGTTCATCCATAAGTTAAAGGTAAAGGGTAAATAGTAATATTTCTTGGTCTAGGGTCCACAAGTACAAGACATAGCCTCTAAAGTTTAGATGTAGTATCCCTCCATTTTGCTTATGTTTTCTGTAAGCGTGTTTTCACCTTGATAGACCCTGGTACTTTGTTTTGATGTATTGATCGCTGACATTAGAGCGATGGTGGATTTATTTTATGTTGTGATGATACACTGTTTGATGGTAATTATTTCTGACATGCTTTATGTTAGCATAGATGTTTATTTTAGATCTTACTGCTATATATATGCTTGTAGAAGATTAATTGTTATGTATTTTGTCAGTTTGATGTGATATGTATTGGTGTGGAGAACAGAGTTACATCACTCACTTGCGAGTGCCTTGTGATTTCCGTGATTTTCTCCTCACGGTGTGTTTGAATCATGGATTATATATATGTAATTTGTCTGATTGCAGGATTGTAGGTACAGGACACTGACTCCACCTGGTTTCATAGGTCCGAGCATGTCCAAACTCAATGGTAATGTTGATTGGGAGGTGGTAACAAGGTTTTTCCTAGTCTAGTCTCAAACCCAGTCATAGTATGTCGTCAGTTTAGGTCTAGTATTTTTAGTTGTCTCGTCTAGTCTGTTTGGTTATTTGTTATTTAAGGTTTATTTTGTGAATTTAATGTTAGATTAAAGTTCTTTATAATTTAATGTTTATTTAAATTAAATTTAAATATTGTAGATAAAAGCTTCATATTTTATTTAATTAATTAAATTAGTTTATTGGTAAAATAATTTAGTCATTGAGATTAAAATTATTTTATTAAATTAATTAATTAATTAATTAAAGTTATTTTTATTGTGAGAATAGATTAAATATAAATTAAATGCTTTGTGGGAAATGGAATTTTAAATAAGAATTAAAATAAAAAGGAAATTGTATTTTTTGAAGTTTAAATTCTTTTATTCTGTTAAATGGAATAAATTCTTGATAATTGAGGAAAGAAAGATCCGTGAGTTTGTTAGAAGATATTTTTCTTCTTTGACATGTGTGTTAGTTAAATTTATGGCAAATTTCTTGTTGAGGATTCTCTCGGAGAAGATATTATGAGATTTGGGGAAAACAAGAAAAGACTTCACGGGAAATGAGAAAGAACAGATAACTATGGAAAAATTATTGTGATTTTATTGGGTTTTTTATTTAAATTTCTGGAAGAGGTTCTTGAATAGATTTTTTTGTTTAGTATATGCATTCTTCTAGAAAGTGGTGATTTGAAAAGGTTTTGGAAGTTGCACGCAACAGGCAAAGCTTCTCTTCAACAGTTAAATTCTTCAAGCTATAGGAATACATGTTTTTTCCTGTTTAACTAATTTATTTTCTTTTGAAAAGATTGCCTGTGTAAAGAATTAGTTTTGTGGAAGTTTTGTTTAAATGTGTTAGTTTAAAAGATTGCCTAGGGAAATTATTGTTTTTGTAATTCTCTGTTCTTCTACCAGAGGGAAATACAGAAGATTTTTTTAAACAATATTAAATATTTAAAACAAAATAGGAGAAATCTTTGTAGATGAGAAAAATAAACTCATTGATTGGATTGAGGAAATGGAAACCTCTATTACAATTTTTTTTAAATGTTTCCTGTAGAAAACTATATTGAGAATAATTGCCCGATCTTAGTATTTTTATTTATTAAATAATATATATATATATATATATATATTTATATATGTATATGTGCAAATGAGGTATATACATATACATATACAAATATATATATAATATTCTAATTGATAAATTGCTGTGTTGAAATTTCTAAAAGAATTTTCGTACGCGATTTTTTGTTAAAAATCATCGTTTTTATTGAGGGTTTTAAACAAAATATATATTTGAAATTGGAGTGAAGGGGCCACAGGGGGGGCTACCCCCATGGCCGACCCCCACAGGGGAGTCGGCTGTGAGGGTAGCGCCCAACACTGCCTGCATAGCTGCATTCCCCATGCAGGGGTTCGGCTGTGTGGGCAGTCGGCCCCTGCCTTTGGGGATAAAATAAAATAAACTTAAAGTTGTTTAATTTATTTTATTTTTTTATATTTATTATAAATATTAAATATATATGTTTTATATATATAATATATATATATATTATTTATAATATATATATATATATATTATATTTATGTACATTGGAATTACATAAACTTAGAATAGATTATTTAAAGAAAAAGTGATTATGGATTTATATCATGTAAATATATATATATATATATATATATATATATATATATTTAAATAAATATTCAACTTTAATGATTTGTTAGATCTTTTATTTAAATGTATAATATATTGTTAATTTATGTATGAAAATCAGAATGGATATTTTATAATGAAAAATATATATATCAAGTAGAGAAACTGAAAATTTCATTATAATGCATAAGTGCAGAGTAGAAGTTAATTATTAGATTTAAATTTTCATATTGTATGGAAGTTGAGTTATACTTTGGTTGATTAATTTCATACTTCAAGTTATTGATTGATTGGATTTAGCAAATCCTAATATTAGAATTTTATTATGCCTGAATTGCTTGAGTTGATTTTACTCTTATTGGGCAAATTGGGATTACGTTGGATTATAAGTCTTCTAGATAAGTTTGTTGATGAGGGAGTTGTTAATTGTTCAAAATTCAATCTTTTGAGTTAACTAGGGTAGTGCACATGGTTTTGTATGTTTTTTTTTTAGACACCTGGTTCTATGAACATGATGTGATGTTTGTTGTGATATGTTTGGTAATAGATTTTGATTTATGTGCACTTTGTTTACCTTAGTTAGTGGACTTAGATTCCTTGTGTTATTTTTAGGGGAGTGGCTCTTTGTGAGGGCCGGCACACAAAGTGGTGCCAGGGTAACTCATGTAGAGTTAGTTAATCAATGAAAACTAAAACAACACATTAGGTAGTCTAAAACTTTTAACTAGATTATTTATGCCTCACTCATAGACAAGGGCTAGTTCAGACTTGGGGATGAGTTGAGAAGGCCTGGAATGGCAAATCAATATCTTGTTATTTTAAAAGATATTCGATTCCGCAACAGATTGCATGAGGGGTTGGGTTTCGTAAGAGGTTACCTGGGTAACCCAAGTTGGGGGCCGAAACCTAGGAAGAAACACCAGGGTAACCTATGCAACATTGTGATGACACTCCACCTATAATAACAATATCCTTGTGAACTTAGTGTATTTGATCATTCTGTTCTGGAAGCAATGTAACCAATAAGATAAGCATGTACTTGTATAGTTTTGTCTATGGTTTTACTTGTGTCTAGGGGTTGTAGGTTATGTCTAGGGAACCTTTTTACTATCTCCTAACACAGGGGGTGGGCCTACGGGTACCACATGGTTGGGTGGAACGTGCACCTTACTCTGTTGGGTCCCCAGTTTCTTGTTCGCGGCTATGAGTACTTCTTGGATGGAGAGCTCGTGTGTGGATAAATGTAATTTCTTATTTGTAATAGTGTAAACTTTATATATGTATCATTCCTCAATTGTTAACGAGGTGAAGAATTGTAATATGTAATTGTACATTTTTATTTGACCTACCTCATTTGGAGAATGAGTATTGTAATGTTATTTCAAATGCAATGTAAGAAATAATCTTATTTGTACTATACATCTTTAATGCTGTAATTTAAATGTTATTCAATGTATGCTCTTACTTAAGTTTATGTGAATTAAAATATTTGTCATGTTAAATACTATTTTCATCTATGGGAATTTCAAGTAGTGTGTTGTCGCGTTACTTAGGGAATGTTTGCAATTAGTAAAGTAAATGTTTACACTTTTAAAAAAAAATTATTACACTTTCGTAGTCAATGCAACATTCTTTAGGTTAAAAGATGGGGCATTACATTAGGGTTCAAAAATTAAGGGTCTATGATCTAAGTGTTTAGGCTATAGGATAACTTTTTATCAATCTAGGGTCCACGATCCATGAGGCTAGGGTGTAGGTCAAGGTCTATGGGTCAAAAACTTAAATTCTAGGGTCTAAGGTCCAACCCATATAGAAAGAGAGAAAAATGTATGGAAAGAAGAAACAAAGAACTAGAAATAGCAATGTAGAGGAACACTAAAAATAAATAAAAATATTTAGACAATGAGAGATAACTAGAATTAAAGAAAATTAAAAGGAAAAATAACAAAGATTGAAAATAATAGAAAAATAACATAAATAAAAAGGTTTGAGAGAGAATGACCAACATATAGATAAATATTTTCAAAAGAGGGGAAAAGTGACAAAGCAGAAGGAACTAAAAACAAATATTGATGAAGAAATATAGAAAGATAAAAATAGAGATGGAGTGAATAAATACAAGAGAAAAAGAGAGAATCAAATAGAAAAACACTAAGAAAAAGACATAGAAAGAAATAAATAAGCATAGAAAAAGATATAATATGAGTAAATGAGTAAACTAGAGAGCAAATGAAAAATAGATAGAAAGAGATAGATAGAGAGAAGAAGAGAGAAAATAAATAAAGAATTTGAGAGAGAAAAAAATAGAAATAAAAGAAGAAAATAATTTAACACAAAAAAGAATGAAAAAAGTAAGAGAGGAAAATGCAAAGATAAATAGAGAACAAAGAGAGGCAATATTAAAAGAGTGAAACAGAAAAAGAGAGGTACATAGACAATGAATGAAGCAAGAATGGCATGGTAAAGATCCTAGAAAAGTTAAAGGATTATAATTAAACATTCTATACTCATGTCTACAAAACACATAAATGTTGAAGTAGAGGGAAGGATTATGTTGAGCTTAAATTTGAATTTGAAATTTACACATTCTATACTCATGTCCACAAAGTACATAATTCACTTGAGTTAATTTACAAATCATATATTCATGTCTACAAAGTACACAATTCACTTGGATCAATCTTACAAATCATGGATTCAAATTTGGAAGAATGAAAAAACTTAATGATCAAAACTAATAATTGGAAAGAATGCATATTGCATCAAGTAAGAATTTGATTACATGCTAGTTATTAGTAAAAATTTCATGACTTACACTTATCCTTACATAAGAAATAAACAAATCAAATTAATTCAAAACAAGGTATATAATTTTCACCATTACACAAATATATGATTTCAAAAAATTGGACCAATGAACATATATACATAAATAAATTTATTTGTGCTCCTATGTTCGATGTGACCTTAGAATAATGACTTATGAGCTTTAAAAAATACATATAATTGACTTTATTGTACATAGATTAATGGATAATTAAAGAATGTAAAGGATGTAGCAAGGTAGAATTTTGAAATAAAGTATTTTGACCAATTCAAATTCTCTTGGGGATTGTGAATTATATGCTTGTAAACAAGATTTAAAGGAAACCACGTTGATGAGAAAGGTGTGCGCATTTTATTAGAGCATTTTTCATAGAAAGGTGTGTGCATGTAAGGCCATTGGTATACTTAATCATTAGAAGTGAAAAAGAAAAGAAAAATGGTAATCCAAGGGGTTTGGCTATCAGGGAAATGAAGAAATTTAAACGAGATCCAGGGTTTAAATCCCCATCGTGGAAAAATATAACTCCAGTAGAGATACTAGGAGATTGTTACTTGAGCATATTGCCATATTTACAGATCTTAAGAATGTTTCGTAACTTCACCATAAAATTCAACAAACTGAAGAAATGCTTGTAGTTATGATTTCATATACCTTTCTTGTCATTAGGCTAGGGAAAAAATGTATCATGTTTTCCCTCCCAAACAAATAAGCATAATCAAAGAAAAAAATCAGAGTAAGATCTTATATACCCTTCTCACTGCCAATGACAACCTAAGAAACAAAACCCAAAATTTACGAACCTCCCAACTGGCTACCAACTTTGAAAGTTCAAGCAATATATGAACTCAAGTTATTGTTGATCTCTAAGAAACCATATAGGAGTTAAGATATCAATAACATGAGGATTATGTTTTAATTTTAGCTCCTTTATGGCATAATTTGTTAGTTGGAGTATAGCTATTCTAGGAGAATTTATCTAATAGATTAACTAGTTGTGTAAATGTAGAATAAATCATATTACTATAGATTAATTGTAGCAGTTAAACACATCACAATGATTTAGAAGGATTATAATTAAACATTCAAATTCCTGCTCAAATCTTTTACACATAAAATTTTATAGTTAATTAATACATTTGATTTTCAACAAAAATTATCTAAAAGAACAAGTCACATACCCACAAAAAGGAGGCAATTCACCTAAAGCGTCATCTTCTTCATTGGAAAGAGTCTTTGATATTTGTATTCTCTGCAATGTCTCCACCATTTCTTGCAAACACAAGCATTTTCAATATCTCAATCTCTAATTGACACCTCTTCTCAGGGAATTAAAACTTGGACCCTCCAAATGTTGTGTTAAACGTCAGCAATGTACGCAAGTTGGGGTGAAACAACTTAATCTTTCAAATCTTCATAAGTGCCCACTCCATGAAAATCTCATGCTCGTAAACTCGTTATAGTTCACAAGTTTGAATCTAAAATGACCATTTATCGGCCACTCTAAGCTTTTTCACTGAATTTGAATTTCAAACACCCATTTACCCATTTGGTTACATGTCAATTTGCTACCTTTCCAAAAATTGTTTAATTTCCTTCTCATTTTATCCCACATTAATTTTGATTTTTTCAAGTTGTTTGTTTATAGTCAAAAGTAAAAAGAGTAAAATCAAGACTATTTGTAGGGCCAAATTACCAATAGGGTTGTAATTTTTTGAGAAATAGAATTTGATTTTTTTTGAATAGGTAGGTTAAAAAAGTTGTGTAATATTTGAAGGATATAATTTATTTGATTGGTTTGTCAAATAATAATAATTTTTTTTATTATATTTAAAATATTTTATATATTGATATGTTTTATGAACAATCATTTATAAAATTGTTTTTTTCTATTTTGAATGACTTTAATATTTTGAAGTCATTTCATTTATTTCATGTTATTAATATATTAGTATTAATTGTGTCTGCCACATTTACAACAATTTTAATAATTTATATAAAAAATATTTTGAAATCTTCAATGAAGAAGTAAATGTGCAATGGGGTAAGTAAACATCTGGTAAGATATTCCACTATAATAAATCCTCTAAAAGTTGTGAATGCCATTAATCTATTATATTATTATTAAAATTGATTGCAATTATTTTATGAGCATGCATACCCAATCTAGATGTAGTCATTAGTTCCATCAAAAAAGACATATAAACAAGAAAATATAGAAAAATATTATCTCATCAAGTACAAACAACTAAATGTTAAAGTTTTTGTTTGCTAAATAATAATTGAAGAGCCCACAAGTTTCAAATATCAGTATTGCAAAAGTTGCAAAAATTGCAAAGATTTGAAAATATAAAGAATAGAAATTTTGAATATTGGAAAGACTAGACAAAGTGCACAATATTCATTTTCAATAAAGTAAGATTCTAATGTGTTTCTTGTCATTGGATCTATTGTTGCAAGGCGTGTGACCTTGGTCTCCCTGCACTATGCAACACAATGCTCGGGTTTGTGACATGGCTTAACCTCCTCTCGTGGATTCATTAACTATGGCGATTGTATCGTGCATTAATAGGTTGATCTTTTGGTGCAACGATAATTATCTTTGCAACAATTGGTATTAGAGACTTGGTCATGGGTTTGAACCCCTCACTTGCGTTGGGGGGGGGGGAATTGTTGCCAGGTGTGCACCCTTGGTATCCTTGTGTTGTGTGGCACAACGCTAGGGTTCATGACATGTATTAACCACCTCCTATGGATTCATTAACTCTGGCAGTTGTATTAGGCATTAATAGGTCAATCTTTTGGTGCAACATCAATCGTCTTTGCAACATCTATAAGTTCCTTTTGTCTTTTTCTTCTAATTTATTTATGGTGTGCTTCTTTGCTTAAATTTGTTCCATTTGCAAAAAATATAACAAAATATCCTCAGTACAAAACTAAATCTATGGAGGCCTCCTCCTAAGTAACGGGTTAAACTAAATTTTGATGGTTGTTCTGAAGGAAACCCAAGAATGGCTATTGTTGGAGGTCTAATAAGAGACTATAAAGGGAGGTGTATTGAAGCTTATGCTAAAGGTATTGGACATGCTACCAGTGTGGAAGCGAAGGCTACTACTACTTGGAGAGGTATTATGAGGCTGAGAGAACTTGGCTTTGAAAAAGCAATCATTGGGGGAGATTCTAAATTGATTGTTGACTGCCTCAATGTCCTAGTCGAGCCCACTAGAAAATAAACAACCTTATTCAAGACTCAAAACATGTGTTTAATTCTATGGAAGGTGTCTTTGTGTCTCACATCTTCAAAGAAGGAAACACTATTGCAGATGCGATCTCCAATGTGGGGCTCTCTTATCCATAGTGGCAGTTCGAGAAGTTTGAACATATTCTAACTCAAATTAAGGAGTGGCTTGCTAAGGACTAGTCAAGAGGGGCCTACTCTAATTGATGACGATGCATCTTTTACCATTGGTCATTGGGTTGCTTCTCTATCTTAGGGATGGGCTAGTTGTCTCCCACCCCTTTTTGAATTTGAATTTGAATTGTATCAGTCAAATGGTGACATGTAATAAAAGTAAAGCTCCAACTCAGAAGGTGATGTGTATCAAAAGCGATGGAGAGGTGGTGAACATAGTGGATTTGATGATGTCGGCTTGCTTTCGTATTTAACCATATGCTTCTATATGGTTTGGTAGAGATCTAATCATCAAATGATAATTACATGAGGTTTTAAGGGAAATTTTCCCGTGATTTGGGATAAATCTAATAATAATGAAAAGGTAAGTATCATTTGGACTTATGCCTTTAAATTTATTTCCCTTAATGGTGTTTATTTAACCCTTGTTGAGTACCGCAATGGGGGTCTTATTGACATGACTGAGGATCATATTTCTCCTAATGCTAAGGATCTAAGGCTTAATTTAATAATGATATCAAGGTTACAAAGCTCTTTTTCAATGAGTCCTCACATATTACTTATGCCTTTGATGGTTAGTTTTCTTTTCAATAGAATTTGTGTTGCAAAGAGATTTTAACATCCATTACGACCAAAGTAAGGAAAGGCCATAGAAAGATGAACTCCTCTTAGACCAAGGAGCTGTAACTGGATGATAGTACTATTGAAGTGATGGAGCAGTGCAACGAGGAGATGGAGCAGTTGATCCAGGAATGGAACTTAATCTGCAATCTTAGGAAGTAATGTGGGTCCAATGTGTCTCAATTTTTTGGCTACTAGGCAATGGTACCTTTTGGGTCTATGTGCCCTCTTGTTTATATTGGTCTAGGCTCTATTTCTTGGTCTCTAGTTATATGATTGGATTTTGGCTTCTGTTGTTTCATTCTTGTTATGATGGTAGTTTTGTTGCGGGGTGTTGGTCTATTTTTTAAACCTGCTATTTTGTGGTAGTAGTTTTGTTGGCTGGTAGGCCTGTTTTTGTTCTTTGGTCGAGTTTAGGGGCCCTTTCCCCTGCTTTTTTTATAAAAAACAAACTAGCAAATTGGGAAAATATTTGTATTTTCATGTTGAAGATGTTTTATCGAATCCTCTATTGAAATTAGGGAAGGTTGAAGCCACATTAGCAAAAACACTGTCTAACAATATATCGAAGGACATAATTTGGAAAAGGGATGGAAAAATTCAAGGCTATGTGTTTATTGTATAGTGCAAGTTTAGAAAGTGAGTCAAATCTTAGGATACTTAGTGAAACATATAGAAGTCTCTCTGGTACCATTAAATTTGACAGTGCCCTCCACCAAGTCATATTAATTGATAGAAATATTAAATTTAAACATTTAAAAAATATTATTATGTTGGAATAAATTTTAGTTTCAGTTTGATATTTAGATGATAGAAGTTTGATTTTTCTTTTAAGAATCATATAATCTTCTTTAATTGAATATATAATAGTCAGTTTTGTTTTTTATTTGTTTTGTGAGAGTTTTCAGAAAGATGAAAGAATCTTAAGAGCTGATCTTTGTAGGATAATAGTAGATTAGAATAGATAGAGTTTGTTGTAGAGAAGGATAGAGGTTAACTTTAATGAAAAAAGATTTTGAGATTAGAGAGAAAATTTGTGAAGGTATGTTTCAATATGGATTGTTGTCAAATAGATTGAAAAATTCAGAATTTGAGAGTTTGGAAATATAAGATTTGAAGACTTGGGAATTCATTAGACTAGGAACTCATAAATTATACATTTACAAAGGGTACAAGACAACTTGGTGGAGTTTAGTGCCTACAAGATTTCTCAATGGTGAATGGAAGAAAAAATGATAAAAATGAAGATTTCAATTTATGTTTTTTTGTTGCTATTCATTTAAATTTATTTAATATCCTAAAAAAATCATTTCTTCAATAAGAAGAAGTGTTAGAATAAATGAATATGCTGACAAATTGTTAGAGAGTTGACTGTAAGAATCTAAAATAATATCAAATAGTGAGTGTTAATATCACCATTAGATAGATGATTGTTAATTTCAATTTAATTATTATATGACTCGATTAAAGCCAAATTTATAAGATTTTGTTCT